>JASCZI010272306.1:20458-38766 GCA_036250425.1 Stylosanthes scabra | reverse complement strand
ATCCTCAATTAATCAAAGATCCAAAGGGATAATCATGGTTTTTCACTTTATTGGCTTGTAATGAGCTAATTAGACAAGAAAAGGGATTAAAGGCTCAAAATTGGTTCACAAGTGCAATGATTAAGGGTTAGGCCATTTGATAAGTGAGCTATCCTGAAATAAAGGCCTCAATCATACGGATACATAATATACATACAAAGATGGACATATAAAATCAATTAATCTACAAATTACAATCATAGAAAAGGAGTAAACACACAAGAAGGAAATTGGTGGTTCTTTAAAGATGAGGAACCACCTCTTTTTGGCTCAAAAACCTCTCGAGGTTGTGTGTTCTTTAACTCTTTTCCATGATTATAGAAAACAATCAAGTCGTGCACATGCAAGCTTCAATGAAAATTTTTCAAAAGATGATAATGGGGGTTCCAAAGAGATGAGAGGGTGCAAATAGTTAGAAAACAAGTTTTAAATAAAAACAAACATCCATAATATAATATATATTTTAGCCGATTGGATTATGCCTATAGGAAAATAGAAAAACAAATTAAGTTTGTTTTTGAAGGCACACCCAATTCCAAGAGTATTTACACTACATCTACCAAGTAGTCTACCGGTTAGATAAAAAGGCTATTCACAAATGTACTTGAGCAAATATTTATATGCAATGATTAAGAGTTTTGAAAAGCTAAACCACCGCTAATTGAAGCTTTCCCCCTTCTTCAGAAAATTGCACGATCTTCGTGCGGGGGGAGTAGGGTCCAATCTCTAGTCTGTGGAGGCGGACGAGGTAGAGCGGTCCTCCTCTTCCTCTTCTGTAGAATCCCAGTCATGAGCCGCAGGTGACTCGCCTTCGACCACATCAGTGCCCCACTGATCAAGATCTCCATCATAGTTCCAGTTGTGAGGTTCATCATACTCTTCCGGTCCTAGCTCAGGAGAAGCAGGGAATGGTGGAAGTGGAGAATAGGGAGGAGGATACTCTCCAGGATCTTCTTCTTCTTCTTTCTCTTCAGCTTGGTTTGCAACCAAGGGTTGTTCCTCCGTGGCGGCTTCCTTGTATTGTGCCTCCTCTTCCTCGTCACTGACGAGGTCAATTACCACAACTTTCTTGGGCTTGGGTCGAGAGGGGCCACCACGGGCAATGATCCTCTGGGAAAACCGCTTTCGGAGAGGTTTCACGGAGATTCTAGCAGTTTTCTTTCCCTTGATGTCGGTTGGTGGTTTCTCAACGGTAGCCTGGGTACTTGCTTGTGCCTTTGGGTTTGGCTCTCCTCTTGCAGCTGCTATTGCCAGTACCAATAGCTTGTTCGGCCTAAGCACGAATTTGGGAGAAGTTGGTGGCACAAAGGGAGGAAGCCCCGCCAAGCGCGGAGATTTCCGGGTGGGTGGCATGGCTAGCTTTCCCTTCCCTTTTGCATCCTCTGATTTCCTCTTAAGGTCCATCATGAAAATTTTGAATTAAGAGAGAAATCAATGCTCAAGCTTGGTTGAGAAATAATTCATGATTAAATCTTATAAAAGGGAGGAGATGATGTTGGAGAGGGTAAATGAGAGTTTTAAATTAGATCTTGATCCCAAAATGTTAGGAAAACATTGCTTTGAAGCAATAGACTCATATGTAAAAAGATTGGATCAAAATTTAATCAAAAATTTTATTGAAGAATTTCATCGAACACTTGGCGTGCATATTTTGAAAGACAAGGTTTTAATAAAATTGCCAAGTGTTCAATGCCCAAACCAATCAAATTAACATTCAAAGATAGTCAATTAATCATGACATCAATTAATCTCATGCAATTATGGTTGTCTAGACCTAATTATCTAACCATTCTAACTACCCTAAGCTAAGAGCATTAAAGTAAACTAACTACACTAACTAAAGAGTAAGAGAGGGAGCAAGAGGAAACTCACTTGATGGTGTGGAGTGAGTGAAAATCACACAAAGTTGATGTATGAATGTTAGTGTGTGAAAGAGAGAAATTTGGAGTTGAGAAATTTGGTGGAGAGGAGAGGAAATGAGAGAAGAATGGGGGAGAGAGAGAAATGCACGATCTTTAAGTGCAGGGGCGCGTCGCACGGTCAGAAGGGCACGGGCGCGTGGCCCTTCCAGTAGTTGGTCTGAGAGCACCAAGTGCTAGGGCGCGGACGCGCTACGGCTATCGTGCGGACGCACGGCTGCGCGCGCGCGCCAAGAAGGGGGCGCGAACGAGCCACACACTTGTGTAGCTTCGGCCGAATGTGGCCAAGCTCACCGCGTGGGCGCGCCAAGGCCATCGCGCGAGTGCGCGAGGCGTGCAGGCGCGCCATTAAGATGGTGCGGACGCGTGGTGGCTCCAGTGATGATGAATTTTGGCAATCTCAGATCGTGCGGCCGCGCCATTGCCTCTGTTTCACATTTTTCTTTTTTTTTTCTCCTTTTTCTTATTTTTTTGTTGGGTGATAATTATGTACAAACACAACCAATGATGTGCTCACCCTTTTAAAACACATCTTTCATCAAACAAAAATCAAACTAACTACCAAACACATATATTCACAAGTATTCATAAAAAATCATCAAGAGATAAGTTGGAAGAATTATACCATGGTGGGGTGTTTCCCACTTAGCACTTTTGTTTAGTGTCCTTAAAGTTGGACATTGCCCCTTGGAGGGCTTCTTAATTCCACTCAGATTGGTCCTTCACCAAGTGGTGGTTCATGGCATCATTGTGGTGGAGAACCTTCTTGAAAGTATACAACTTTCCGATCAAGTCTTCCACACTCTTACATTTGAGCTCAATCTTCCTCTTTTCTTTCTCTTCTTCCTTCTCTTCTTTTGAATTATTCTCTCATTGCTTCCGAATTTTCACCTTCTTCGTATGGTCCTTCTTTTTCTTCTTCACATGAGGGGGAGAACTCTTCAACCCCTTACTCCTCTTGAGTCTTGTCTTAGTTTCTTCACTTTGCTTTCTTTCATCCTTGTCTTCCTTGCTCAGTTGCACTTGATGGGAAAATTTCTTGTTCATAGCAGGTGGTTTCTTTGGATGGTAAACTTCCTCCATATTTCCCACCTTGAAGGAGAATACATTGGTGATGTAGTTAAGCTTGAATCCGACAGTCTTCAGAGTAGGCCTCCCTAAGAGAACTTGGGGCGTACCACCTATGCTATGCCTAGTGGACCGGATAACATGAAAATCAGTGGGAAATGTCAACCTTCCAATTGTCACAACAACATCTTTCGCAATTCCTGCAATTGAAACGATTCCCATGTCAGCAGTAGTGAATATATCTTTTGTTGTTCTCAACGGTCCAAGATCCAACAAACAATAGAGCTCATAAGCCATCATACTTACACAAGCTCCCGGATCGCAGAGGCAATTTGGAATGTTAATTCCCCGCACTTCACATGTGACGAAGCAAGATCTGGGATCTTCACATTTGACCGGAAGAATGGGCTTGTGCACTTTTTCTCCTTCAAACACTGTGGCTAGGCAAGCTTCTCATATTCTTCAACAATCTCGACTTCTTCCTTGCTAGCTTCCTTCACTTGCACTTCTTCAACCACTTCCTTTGTCACATCCTCTTTTTCAACCTCTACTTCCACTCTACTTTCTTCCTCAACTTCCCATTCCTCCTCCTCATCTTCAGAGTCCTCCTCATCCAATTCATCCGAATCTTCCGACTCGTCCCACCAATCCTCATCGTCGGATTCCACCATTGCATTTGCCCTGGCAATCAATTCGATCAACCATTCGGTTCTTGCATTTTTCTTTTTCTTTTCCTCATCCCCTTTTTCGACTACATTGATTCTTCCCTTAGGATTAGGGAGAGGTTGAGAAGGGAGAGGGCTTGGATTATGTGGTGGTGGTGGACTTGTAGTGTTTGGAAGCATTTGATTTGAAAATTTGGTCATCAAATCGGTGAAATGAGCAGTTTGAGCTTTGGTTCTTTTGGCAACCTCTCTCATTTCCTTGTTTTCTTGTTGACTAAGTCGGAAGGCTTCTTCATAAGAAGGTTGGGAATTGTTGTTGGATTGGTATGATTGCCTACTATGTGGAGGTTGGTATCTTGTGTTTTGAGAATTTTGTGGTGGATTGTTGTTGTTGTAGGGTTGGCGGTATTGAGGTTGTTGGTTGGAATTCCAACGCCCTTGTTGATTGTCACGCCACCCTTGGGATTGTGGTTGGTATTGGCGGTTTTGTGGGGGTCCATCATAGTAGTTGTTGGAGGATGCAATAACATTATCTTCTTGCAATTGTGGACATTCATCGGTGTAAAGTGAATTATACGAACAAATTCCGCAATGTTTGGGTGGAGCTTGTGGTGATGGTGAACTTTGAGAGGGCTGAGTCAAGAGTTTTGGGGTTGCTTGTTGACTTTCTTTCATTTCCCGCAACATACTTGCTATGTCGGCCAAGGACTTTGCCAACACTGTAGTATCTGAAGGTGCGATCTGATACACGCCTCTGACGCTTGAAGTAGCTCTTGTCTTGAAACATTGGTGGTTGTCCGCTACAGATTCGATTAACTCCCATGCTTCCTCTGAAGTTTTGTTCATGAGGGCTCCTCCCGCAGATGCATCAATCATGGCCTTGTCCATCAAAGTGAGTCCTTCGAAGAAATAATTAATCAGCAGCAGGTCAGAGATAGAGTGGTGTGGACATGAAGTCAACAACTTTTGGAAACGCTCATAGTACTCAAACAGTGTTTCCCCATGCAACTGAGTGATTCCGGAGATCTCTTTCCGGATAGAGTTTGTCTTTGATGGTGGGAAGTATTTTTCCAGAAACTTCCTTTTGAAAGCAGACCATTCAACAGTTATCTCGCCTGAGAGAGTGTGGTACCAATCTTTGGCTCGTCCCTCCAGAGAGAAAGGGAAGGCGAAGGCTCTAACGGCATCTTCGTCTTCGCCAGTTCTCCGGGTAGTAGCATAGATAACATCAAAATCCTTCAAATGTTTTATGGGATCTTCTCTAGGCATCCCATGGAATATGGGCAACAGATTGATCAAACAAGTTTTGAGTTCGAAGTTCTCATTAAGCTCGGGATATCGCACTAGTTGATTTTCGAGAGCCACACTGGCTCCGCCCATCTGACGCAAGGTTACTCTTGGTGGTTCTGCCATGTTTAAGGTACTTGCGTGAGTAGGAGAGAAAAATTTTTCGGATTCAGAGTCAGAGAGAGAAGAGTCAACAGAAATCTCTTCGGTGGCTAGATTTTCAGTTTGAGAATACAAAGAATTCTCAAACTCAATCCGCCTCCTTACTTGCCTCGCACGTCTAAGCGTTCTTTCAAGTTCCAAATCAAGGTCTAGCAAGTCAGGATTAGGATTAGATCTTAGCATTCACCGAGAAATCAACACTAACTAACAAAAGAAAATCTACAACTATCATATTCACATATTTACAACAACCAAAACCGGCGCACATGTTTAACTCCCCGGCACCGGCGCCATGTTGATGAGCGCTCCGCCCGAGGCGTCGGAACAGGGTTAATTCGGGATTCCCTTATCCTTTGAAAACAAGTTTTGATATCGTTGTAGGGGAATCCGAATAGATTATGCCGCGAGCAAGGACGAGGCTCGTCAAAAGATGAGTTGTCACAAGAGGTTGCAACCAGTTCAAAAATACCGAGTATGTGACTCAGGTCGTTCTCCCAACGAGTTAACGCAAGAGACGATTTTGGTTGTGAGAAAAACAGGGGTTGCAATTGTGAGTGTGAGTAAATGAAAATGAAAAGAGAGATATAGAGAGAAACTGATAAAAAGGTGCTAGGCTATGGATCAAGATATCATGTGTCCCCATGATCACCATTAATCCCAATTACAGATGGTTGTCACGTAACCCGCAGAGCCACACTTTACCAATCGGTAAAGTGGGTAGATCGACATCGCTCCATAAGTCCCAGGCTTCTCATCTTCTAGTGCAACGGTCATAGGTCCTTGGAACATGGATAAATCCTCCATGTTCACCTCATTAAGGACTCACTCTCACTAGTGAAAGCCTGGTGTCTACAGAACAATATCAACCCAAGGATTAACCCATCTTTTTCCTTAGGGACTAGTGACTAGGATCATCCACACCTCAACCCATGACCATAGCATAAGATCACTACTCCATAATTAAAGTAAACAAAACATCAAACACTTGGTAGGCAAGAAACAAAGACATAGTAACAAGTATGGAAAATAAACTAACAATAGAATCAATAGAGCAAATCAACAATTAGATCAACAACCAAGAGCAAGAGAATCATAAAAGAGCATAAACATAAACTAGAAATTGCAATATGTAAAGGAAAGCAAAATAGAAGGAGAAACTAGAATTGCATTAATTAAAGAGAACAAGTATCCACAAAACAAGTAGTAAAAGAAGAGTTTGGTTGGTAATGAGATTCCTAGAGGTGAAGAACAAAGAAGAGAAAACTAGAGAAAATGAGAGAGATGGAGAACTCTCCCAAAAATCTCCTAAAACTACTCTAAGGCTAAAATTGATGAAATGAGAGAATATGAGTTGTGCTTCAGCTGTTCCTCCCCCATATAGGTCGAATTGGGCTTGAGAAATGGATGGGCCTTGGCCCGAAAAAGTAAAATCCCTAAAATAGCCTTCGTTTAAGTGAGTTCTGCCGCCGCCGCGCGGGTGCGCCACCTCCATCGTGCGGGCGTGCGATGTCCTTGTCTTGGGCGTTACGAAATGGGGTGGTGCGGGCGCACCATCTGGATCGCGCGGGCGTGCCACGAATGGAAACTTCCCCATTAAGGAAGGGACGGCGTGGGCGCGCGGTCAACGCTGGATTGGGCTATTTTTGGCTTTTTGTCCATTCTCCTTGCTTCTCTTGTTCTTTTTAGCTTCCCTTGGGCTCTTCCTCTACACTTTGGGTCTAAAATTCACTAACACACACATTAAGTTACCAAGTGGGAGTGGATTCAAACAATTTACATACATGGAAGCTAATTTAACAAATTAATCAATTAAGGATATAATTATGCAAGAGATGGAAAACCTTGGTCAATCACTAGAAAATATGTGGAAAAAGTGTTGATGAGGGTATCCTTTTAAGCATGAAATTATCGTCAAAAACCTCCTCATCAGATTGGAGCAAACTTGGACTCTTTGGAAAGAGGAATTCAATACCTACAACTCTTATGTTGAACACTTCGTTTGGTTCTAAGTGATTATATGAGAAATTCCGCTTCCGAAGATCGGTGCTCAGAAATCTCCTAATGCTGTCAATCCTGACCTCTTGTCACTCATTTGGGCATAACTTGAGCTACAGAGGTCCAAATGACTTGGTTCCAACGCCATTGGAAATCTAACATTCAGAGCTTCACAACGATATATAATTGTCCTATATGCGTACACATATGGACTCGATGCGTACACACCCAAGCAGGAGGTTTGTCACCTATGCGTACGCATAGGAAACAGATTCGTACGCATCGGAGCGTAGACAACAAGCAAAATGAAGGCCAAAAAGGGAATTTCAAGTCAAGTGGAGGCCTATAAATAGAGGGGATGCTACCCCATTCACCACACACCTTCTTGAGCCCCTTTTTGGGGGTTATAAAGTCTTGAATAATTTTTTAGAGTTTTTGGGGGAACTTATGTTCTCCCATGTTCTCTCTTAGTTAAATTATTTTAGTTCTTAGGATTTTCATTTTCTTGTAGCCACACTAACCAAACATTTTACTGCTTTTATTATCTGTTTACTTTACTGTTACTCTGTCGGATTTTCAACTTTCATTTTAATCATTTCACTTTAATGTTACTCTGCCGATTTTAAACTTCTATTTTTACCGTTTTACTGCCGTTACCCTGTCTATTTATTTTCTTGCAAATTGCGATTTTATATACTGTTATGCTGCCGATTTATTTTCTGCAATTATGATTTCCATTCGTAGCAAGTAGAGTCCCATAGTACCTCGGCTGTGGGGTAAAATGTGGAAATGACCTTAGCTGTGAGTCCCCCATAAGATTGGATGGCGAGGAATGAGGTTAAGTCCGTTACTGCTATTCGTACGCCCCTGCTAGCACGGGTGGGGTCCCTACGACACGGATTCACCACGGTGGCCAAGGGTATTTGAGCAGTGGGCCTGGTGACAGCGGGTTCCACGAGTTCTTTCAACATTAAGTTGTTGACTGCATACTCCACCACCATGCCTACACCGCTAGTGAGTTTACTCCAGTAACGCGGATTTACTCGAATTCGTCGTGGGATCGGTATCTCACAGTTGGTATGCCAAGGATATGTAGAGGATTAACTTCTGCACTCTACCCTGGGTGGTGTTTTCCTCCTAGGTGACAGCTCATCCGACCTGGGACATAGCAGTGATCATAGGGATGCACAGTATTTCAACCTACGGCCGGGGCACTCTTTTAAATTGCTTTCAATTGCGCTCTGTTTTCAAACTAACAAATCAATTCAACTGCAACCAAACCCCAATCAAAAGTAAACATTTCGTTTCTGCTTCCTAGGGAGAGCGACCCGAGTCTCGTAGTCGGTATTTTGAACTTGGTTGCACCCCTGTGACACCTTTTCTAAACGATGACAAGGCGAATGGAAAGGCTTTCAACGACAGCCCCATCCTGAGCTCCGTCAATCCTAATCCAAACCAAAGTGAGGGGAGAAGGAAGGATGTCTAGAGGATGAGAAGAAAGCAAATTCATTAGCATTGTGCCTGCATAAACCAGCGACCTTATACATACTCCAAGAATTACCAGGACAAAAGACATCATTATTTCTATCTCTTCAAATCCACCACAAGATAGCACAAAATAAGAAAGTATGTGAAGAACAAAGAGGACGGACCTAATTAAGAAAAAGAGAGGAGCTAGGAGAATTAGGAGGGTGAAAGCCAAACCGTAACCAAAGCAAGAGAGATTTCGGACAGGTGAAGAAACAATGAGCTACAGTTTCCGCGGAAGAAGCACAACGTGGACAGACATCAGAGGAACCTATCCCACGCTGAAAGCGAAAAGAAGCAGTAGTAGGCACAACATCATGAAAAAGTAACCAAAGCAGCATCTTGATCTTTTCCGGAATCTTGAGATTCCAGATCGACAACCGGTTCTCATCAGTACCCCAGCCATGCTTGCGTCTAGCTAACCAATTATACCCCTCTCTAGTGGAATAGATGTGAGAAGAATTAGGCTGCCACACCCATCCTTTATCATGATTACCCTGGATATCTAAATTGAAGGATAAAACAATCTGCTTCAGCGTATCAGGGAGAACCGTGAACAACCCTTCAAGGTGCCAGGCTCCATTCCTCCAAAGATCAGATAATCGGAGATGAATATCTGAAATATGGACAAAAGGGAGCTCCTCATCCAAAACCCCACAAGGAAGCCAATTGGAAAACCAAAAGGACTGGTCTAGGTCCCCGGTAAACCAAATGAAACCGTCCTGCAACTTCACAAGAGCGTTAAGAATACCCTTCAAAATACCGGAAACCAGAGAAGGAGAATGCAAACCCAAAATTTTCCCATCCTGAACATACTTAGCTAACATGACTCGGACCCACAATTTCTCCCGGGAATGATTAAGCTGCCAGACGAGCTTACCAAGCAGCGCGGTGTTCATACAGGCAGCATCCTTAATTCCAAGCCCGCCAAATTTCTTCGGGGTTACCACTGTACGCCAATTAATCAAACTAAGAGCCCGACCCTCCACCTTACATTTTCAAAGAAACCAGCACATCAGGCTATCAATCTCATTGCAAGAAGAAGGAGGAAAGGAGAGAACCTGCATTTGATAAATGGACAAAGAGGAAACAACAGATTTGATAAGGCAAAGCCGCCCCGCCTTATCAGAAGTCTACCCTTCCAATCCGAGAGTCTTGATTTGATCCAAAAAAGAATATGCTAACATGAATGCCTTGTGGCTCTAGCATGATTAAGATTAACCCCCAAATATTTATCCAAATTTTGAGTAAAACTGACTTGGGAAAAGTGACTTTTAATATTTAAGATGTTAAATCATTTCAAATCCAACCAAAATATTTAAAAATTGAAAAAGTGTAGGTAACTAATAATTTTCTAATCAACAAATTAGCCAACAAAAAATAAAACATCTGAAATTATTGTTTATAAAACATCCACAATGGAAGCTATAGAACATCCGAAACCTAAAGCAGCATCAGCCACTTTATATTTTTTTAGAAATAGAACATCCGAAAACTTAAAAACAGAACATTTAAAATATAAATAAATAGAACATCTAATTTTTGTTGGCTGATATTAACTGAATTTTTATTGATTACCTAGCATGGTTGTTAAAAATTATAGAGATTTTATTCAAGTAATATAATTTAAATCCATCAGATACCCAATACTCCATAAGAGATCTACATGGATATCTTCAAATTTTTAAATTAACCTTATGGGTATATTTGAGCCCACGTAGTAATAACCAAAATAAATTATGGTCCTTTTCTAAAAGTAAAATAGATTATATAATGATATTTTAGTCTTTTTAAAAATGCTAAAATATATTTTAGTACGTAGCATGAAATAAACCACATCACTATTTAAGTCTTTTTTAAATAAAATTCTAATTTCTTAAGGTCTTAAATAATCTTATTTAATTTAATCTTAAAACATTATTTTAGTCTTTTTAAAAATCTTTTCAAAACAATAATACTGTTTCTAAATAAAAAGCAATATCTTGAATTAAAATTTAAATATAATTTTAATATATTGGCCACATAAATAAGTTTAATTAGTAAAAAATATATTTTTTTACAATCATTCTATAGATGATTAAGAAACTATCAAAAATGATTATTTATATTGTCATTGTCTCAAAATTAAACTCAATAAAATTATACTATTATTAAAAAAAATTACCTCAAATATTTGCAACGAATCAATTAGGTTAGGGAATGATAAGGGACACAGAAAACAACACTACTACTACAACAATTTTTTTGTTTCAGAGAAAATATTAAATAACACAGATGAACAATAACAGAAGTATTTGTTTATTTCCACTCCAAACAATATTTCTAAATTTTTTAACGTTTTCCTACCTTTAAAAATTACAACGGTTATTTATTTATTTATTTTATCATTATTATTTATTTTTCATGATTTAAGAATTGTTTATTTTTTATTTTGGTTCCAATTATTCCTACCCGTTTTGCAATAAAATCTGGGATGGTAGAACAAGAATATTTGTCCAATTCAATTTTTTTGTTACGCCAACCTAAGAATAATTAAGTAAAAAGCCATATTCTGTTTTTTTAAGGTGCCAATGAACAAATTTACAAAAACTTATATCTTCAATGTAACTTACCTAATTAATTTTCTTAAACTTTATGATTAGTTTCAAAAAGCCTAAATAACTCAAAACACATTAATTGTCCAAAAAAAATCCAGCAACAATTTTTTCAATGTAGATCTGCAAGAACTCTATATGGAGAATTCTTTGGTACAGATCTTAATTTATAGAGAGAATAAAATTGAATTTTGCGACTTTTTAGCGACACTTTAAAATTGTAACCTCGTAATCAAAAGCGTTGCCAATGAAAAAAATTGAATCAGCAAGTAAGTTAGAAGATTTGAAAGAAGAAATAATTAAATTATCCAAATTAATTGATAAAAAACTAATGATATTCACAATTGTTAGTTGTAATGATATTGAATTTCTAAAATCAATATAAAAAGATTTTTCTCAAAATCTTAATTTTACAAATAAATTTTATTAAAAGACTTCAAAACCCGAAATAACCTATATTTCATATGGAACTCCAAAAATTGTCATTTTGAAAATGATTACCCAGAAAAATAAAGAACGAATTTATGTTGATGAATTATTTCAGAAAATTGTTAAAACAAAAATACCAAAATATAAAGCGATTGTGAACCTGACCCTTTTACTAATAAAAGAATCACCTAGAAGTTTGTTTTTATCAAATCTTCATATTAGAGAATCTAAAATTAATAGTCCTTTAAATCTAAAAGTTGAAGATAATAAGGATTCTAAAATTAAAGAATTAACAAAGAAAGTTGAAAAACTTAATGATGAAACTTTAAATAAAAAAACTATGAAAAATAAAATAATAAAAAATTATAAATATCAATATTGAATAATCTGCGTAGATCAAGCTAAAATTTTTGCAAGACAAATAATAGGAACAAGAACTATTGTGGAAAGAGTAGAAGTATTAAATTATGAAACAACATAATATTTTCATAGAAATATATTAAATAGAGAAGAAGACATTATTAGAATAATAGATCCTTATGAATACACTTATGAACAAACTCCAGAACACTCGGTACAACAAGCTAGACAACTTGATAATACTACAAATTCCTACGAAGAACTTTATAAACATGACAATTAATAAAGAAAAAATATATGTATCTTACCAATATAAGAAATAAGAACTCTTTAAAAGGGAAAATTGTCTAAAATATTTACAGTTTTCAGGAATAAGTAGAGAAGCTTTTGAAGCTTTATAAACAACATATAATAATTTTAAAAAAATGAAGTTGAAAAACTAGAAAAATCAATAGAATCACTAGAAAATAGTCATGAATTAATAATAGAGTTTGCATAAATTTTAGAATAAATTATGATATGATTAAATAAGATTATTTTACTTATTCTAATAGGAACAATTCTGATTAGAATAATAGATTTTTAGAAATTGAATCAGAAAAGATTAAATGGAATATTGATATAGAAAAAAATGATTGTTATAACAGCAAATTAAAAGATTATCTATATGAAGAATAAAAAGATTAAAACTAACACCATTAGAAAAAATTAAAAGAAAAGAAATTAAAAACTTAAAAATAAACATAACGAAATTATAAAAAGAATGAAGGAGCTAAAAGGAAAAGAAAAAAAAGTCTTTAACGAAAGATTAGCTTTATTAAAATAAATAGTAGAAATAGAAGTTGATATAAAGAAAATAAAATGTGGAATAGCTTGCAGAATGTTAGAAGGTATAAATGGTGAAAGAAAGTTACTATAAATCAAATAAAATATTATGAAGGTAAAGTTGAAAATATTGAAAGATATACAAGAAATAAAGAAGAAATAGGAAGATTATGTAGAGAATGTATTAAAAGTTTAGAAAAAGATTTAAATAAATATAAGGGTAAAGTATGATTTATGTCTCTAACGTTTGTGAAAAGTTTTAAAAAAAATTCTTAAGTTTAATTTGATTCAATTTTATCTCAACATTTTCGATTGGTTTCAATTTTACCCATAATCATTAATAATTTTACCTTCAGCTTTTTCGATTGGTTTCAATTATGGGTAAAGTTGAAATCAATCGAAAACGTTGAGAGTAAAATTGAATCAAATTAAACGTTAAGAGTATTTTGAAACTTTTTACAAACCTTAAGGACATAACCATGCTTTCATAATAAATCTTTAATAAATTCAAAAAATGTTTAAAATTGGTATCAAAGCCAAAGTAACGATTTAAAAAAAATACGACAACGCTTTTAACCAACGCTTTTTGAAAAAAATCCGTAAAAACAACATTTATACCGTATCACGCCCCTATATAAGTCATCACTAATTAATGGAATTTAATCCATGTGGCACGGCGCCACTAATTTTGAAGGGGCACAACAAAAATTTAACTCATTTTTAATACTATTTTATATTTGACATAATAGGATAATATTAAATTAGTAAAATTATAGAAAAAAATACTAAAATTATTTACGAAAATTTTGAACACTAACAAAATTATTCATGAAAGAAGAAAATAAATTTTTTATCTACGAAAGATGAATTTTATTTGAAAAAAATATTCAAATGTCGTTAACGAGCTATTGACGTTTGGGTAGTTTTTGGTGATATTTAAATAGTTTTGTTAAACGAAGCTCATTTTTCATGATTAGAAACTAATTTCTTCCTTTGAGGAATAATTTTGTACGTGCATGAATTTTTTTTTTGAGTAGTTTTAATATTTTTTAAAATTAAAATTATATTGGTAAAAAAAAAAAACTTATTTGCATGCTCTAATCAGACGCACATGGGAATGTGATTACTGCTGAGAGCGTGAGACACAGAAGTCTCCAAGATCTACCTGGTGTTTAGAGTTTAGACATGGATTGGATCCTGCCGAGAATCACGCTTCCATTTTATATTCACTAGTCACTACACTCTACGCAACCCCATAACGGCGTCTAATTTGCGTCGCACTGGAAGTTATCCGCTACATGCCCGCCTATGATTTGCATAGGATACTCTCACTTCTTGCTAGCAATAGCAATTAGCAAGAACAAAGCATAGATCTAAACGCCCCAATGTGGGACCCATAAAGAAATAAAATAAACAAAATAACCATACTCTAGAGGGACCATGCCACCATGCTGGCCCACCGACCATGAGAACTTGCCTTCATCATCCCCGAAAACATAATCACATGGATCCCATGGCCCTTCCCTCTCCATGCAGAACTAGAAAACAATAATAATAATAACTAACAATAAATATTGGATATTAGTATTACAGGTGAGTGTAAAAATTGTTAGATCAAAATCATTTCAGTAATAATAAATTGTTTGTAGCTTTCGTGAAAGTTAAAATAACTTTAAATTAGATTACAAAATTAATAAAAGAATTGAAGATAACCTGTATATACATGCCACTCTTTCCATTTTACTTACAGTATATGTCCAAAAAGCGAAAACAACCGTGTTATAGCACATAAAGTATTGGAAAATTTTTAGGTATATTGGTGTATTGGTATACCTAAATCTGTAACCATTGATTTTAATTTATATATACTTTTTATTTTCTTTTAATTAAGATCAACGATTACAACACCAATATACTTGAAACTTTTTCTAAAGTATTAATGGTTAATAAGCTACTCCGTTGAAAATACAAGAATGACCCTATATTTTAATAACCAAATTTCATAAACAATATAACCAAGTTTAATTTATTATGGATGACAGACTCTAGTTATTTTAATCATAATAATAAAAAATCATGAATTATAATTCATATGACATTTTTCCTTTGGTTCTAAAAAAACTCGACTTCAAACCTCAAATTTATAAGATCAAAATACACATAGACTTCAATGAAAATCAAACTAAATTATTAATATAACACTTCCACATTATTAGTTCTTAGGCATGCATTAATGTTTACTTGTGTATGTCGTGTATGTGTTGATTGTTGAATTTTAAAAAGTAAACAAAATAATTGGCAGAGGCCCGCCTCAACTCGACAAGACGAGGCTCAAGAAGAAGATGACGGTATTGAAGTGCCATCAATGGATCGGGACTTGATTTAGGAGGAAGTGTGTTATCTTTTTTACTTGCTCCATCAAGTCTAGGATCACTTCCTCCTATTTGGAAACTTGAAAAGCACATCATCTTAATGAGATTCTGACTTTGTTTGTGAGAACATATTCATAACCTCAATGTAGAGATTCTCCAGCATGTTATTCAGAGTTTGGAATACGTTGCTAAAAAGCTAAGGCTAAGTTGAACGAGAAGAGATGGAATGAGGGCTCCTTTCCTTTGTTTGCTTATAAGAGTTACCGAATTTAAAGAGATAGAGTAAATATTTATAAAAGAAAAAAAATATCATTTTTTACACCATTTCATACTTTCATAAATCTATATAATTTGAGGTAGGCAAAAATGGATGGGAGCGACTGTGGTATAGATAGTTGGCGTTATCAATATGTGTTTAACGTGACGTGTCTGCGGGAGGGGGACGCCGCGTGTGGGAGGCCGTTCTGCCTGTAGAAGAAGAGAAAGTCAGAGGAACAATAGGTTGTCGGCGCACGTGGTTGGGATGGTATGTTGTTAACTATATTACGAGTTTAATTGGTGTGATTAGTGTGTGGGCCCTTATTCAGTTTCTGCATTTGCTCGATTGTCCATCTATCTCCTACACATGCCTTTTGCATGTTAACATTGCTTTCTGATAACCGTGTAACAACTTCTCGTGCATGCTTTGCTTTACACATTTCCTACACATTTAACATCTTATGATACTCTTATAATGCTCAACGGAACTGCATTCTAGTATCATTACAAACTCTTACAACACACATAATTAAACATGTATTCTTCTTTTTTCCTTTTTCTTTTTGCTCTTCCTTTTTAGTTGCCATTTCTTCTTTTTGATTTTCACCATGAAATTTTTTTAGAATTAATCTTGGTGTACACCTCTTTTTGGTGTACACCTCCAACTAAGTCTTAAACGAACAGATTTTTACTACTAGAATGAACAGATTTTTTAAAGCAAACGAACAAATTTTTAACATGTTCGTGTCAACTATAAAATATGTTCGTTGTATATATAGATTTCTGTTCGTGCACGAACAGAATTTTACTACTAGAACGAACAGATTTTTAAAAGCAAATGAATAAGTTTTAAAATCTGTTCGTGTCAACTATGAAAACATGTTCGTTGTATATATAAAAATATGTTCGTTTGGGACTTGGTTGGAGGTGTACACCAAAAAGAGGTGTACATGTAGCATTACCGATTTTTTTATCGGTACGACCAGAGATCTATAAAAACTGTTCCATAATTTATTACAAATTTTTTAAATATAAACTTATAAGAATCCATCTTAGATTTGATTTTTTTTATTTTCTTTGGTATTCAAAATAAATAATTTTAAATTTTAAAAAATAACTTATTTTAAATAAGATTTGAAATTTAAATACCAAATTTTTAAACATTCATATTTAAGAAACTCACAACTTTATTATGTGTATTATTATTACTATTATTATAATTGTACACACCTGTACATACCATTCAGCAACACGAAAAAATGTGAATATTAGCACAGAAATTTACATTTTTCCATGCTAATGTTTACATTTTTTCGTGTTGCTAAATGGTGTACGGATGTGTATAATTGTACATGTAGTATTATCGTATTATATTAATATAAATTTACGTTATTAACTAATTTTTGTATAAACTAAATATTCATGACACATCTAAAATAACACAATTATACAGAAAATAAATTAAGAACACATCTAAAACTTATAACCCGTTAAGTACGGGAATACTCAACAATTGTCCAAGAGGACTTTCATCTGTAAGGGACTAGACAACAGTAACAAGAAAGAGGGAATGTTCCTTCCGAGGGAAGCACTCGGAAGAGTCTGAGGGCTTATGCCGGTGAAGGTGGTTGATGTGGGTATGAAGAATAGCACTAGAATCCCAGAATTAGGATTATGAGATTCTAGATCTAATATGGAGGTTTAGGGTTTAGAAAATGCGTACCTTGGGGGTGGGGTTTCCCCCAATTTATATAGTAGCGGGCAGTTAGGATTCTCAGGGAATCCTATCATGATCATATCGAATCTTTCCTTATTTGGCTTGATCCTTGACCTTGTGGGCCAAGTATATTTAGTATTGGCCAAGGAATTGGGCCTTATTGGGCTGGTCCGTAACATTGCCCCCACTCGGGAGCTGAATGCTACATTCAGCTTCCGAGGTGTTTCAAGAACTTTCATGTTCTTCCGACTTGGTTGCTTTCCAACTGCTACGTGTCATGCTACTAAGTCTTTGGGGGGCAGCTTCGTTTCCTTTCACTTTGCGGACGTGGCAGAGGGTAATGATGACTTTTTGCTTTTTTCGAAAGGAAAAGTGGGAGCGGTTTTCGAAGCTTCTGTAACCGTCCCATCAATAGTACCTGCCCTTTGAATTCCAGAAAACTTATTGAAGTTGTTGTTTTTTGGGAGATTCAAAACTTTTTCATTTCTCTCTTTCTCATTTGCTTCACCCTTCTGAGTTTATCCTCTGTTCGTTCTGGTGTGCGAAGAGATTTTGCTCACCTACAAGCTTCTATTTTCGGCTTCTACTTTGTAAGTGTGATATTTCTTTTCACTGTTTGTTCTGCAGTTTGGTCTTATTATTGCATTTTGAAGTCTTGTGCTTTTCTGTTTTCGCCACTGTTCTTTCTGGGTTCGCATTTTGTTTGGCCGTGTGTGATCCTCCGTATGTAAGTGCCCTTTTTCCCCTGTCTGCTTCTTCTCCTTTATTTATTTTTGAATGCTTAGCCCTACTTTTTATCGCATGCTTTCTAATTTATTTGAAATATGAAAATGGGGAAGAAGAGGTCTTGTCAAGATGTGAGGGAGCCGCGGCCGTTGAATGAGGCTGAGGCCCAATTATATGGTTGGGTGGAGAAGGAAGTGCTCACCCAACCGTCAGTGATTCCAGTTGATTCCCTCCCCAAACTCCGTCGCAACATAATATTAATGGGGGATGCGGAGTTGGAAGGGGATTATGTGTTGGAGGCCGCTGGGCCTTCTGATCGCGAACCGTTCCGGGAGGAGCGCGGTAGTCCCCATTTTCTTTGGGTC
>JASCZI010272305.1:22823-37685 GCA_036250425.1 Stylosanthes scabra | reverse complement strand
TTTTGGTGTCCCCCCCCCCCCCCCACACACCGTTGCTTCATGTATCTTGCATTCTGGCATTTTTCCCACTAACACCCTCACTTTCTTCTCTGTTTTCTCTTCTCTTTTTGCTTAGGGACAAGCAAATTTCTAAGTTTGGTGTTGGGGCCGTTCCATTACATTCCACTTTCTTCCTCTTCAAGCAAGCTAGAAAACAGAGAAACCAAGGTTGTATTTCTCCTTTTTACAACCCTAAGCTTAATTGATATCTATGTTTCATTATATTTCATATATCATTGAGGATTCAATTGGATACACATGCATACCAACAATGAGCTAAAGCTTTTTGTCTTAGTCTTTAAGAAAAACAGACTCATAAATTGAAGGATTTTATTTCTTATAGTGGAGTACTAAAAGATAGGTGCTATTTGTAATTTTAGGAAACCCAAGATGCGAAAATACTTTGTACCTAGGAGTAAGCGGACAGTAAGGGATTGAAAACAAGAAAAATAGTGGATTAAAAAGCTGTCAAAGACAGTAAAGCAAAACACAAAGGCTCTGAAGTATCAATGACCAAAAATGGGTGAAAAAGAAAATTCAAATCAACAAGAAAACCCAAGGTTATATGCTTGTGCTGAAATGTGTTGGGGAGAGGCTAGAGTTACTAGATCCGAGGGGTGCTTTAACACCCAGCAACTTGAACCGAATGGTTCGAGATTGTCGATCGAAAGCTTATTCCAAATAGCTGCCCTAAGACAAGACAGTAAGAGTCAGAGAATCCCATCCAAAGGAGGGACTATGCATAAAGGAAAGAGAAAAAATAGTAAAGAAAAGTCCACAAAGTTGTTCAAAGTTTCAATCCCGATAATGGTCAATTCTGTTAGTTACAAGCATTACTAGAATCAAAGGAAGAATGAGATTACACATAGCTTGACCCTTGATTTAGGTACCCACTTTAGATCCAATTGAGATTAAGGCATGATTCTGGTTTGCTTGAGGACAAGCAAAGTTTAAGTTTAATGTTGTGATGCGTGTGCATCTTTCATGGTTTTAGGCACTAACTCCTTGCGTTTTACGTAGAGATTTAGCCTAATACTCAAGTAAATTAGTTCAATTCTTCATCAAATACTATCTTGAGTATTCTGTTATGTTTTTACGGGAATTACAAGAGATTTCAAATGGAGAAAAGGAGGTAACTTAAAGAAGAAGAAAGCAAGAAACAGAGAGCCCCTCCATAGAGCAACTTGAGTCACGTTTGGACCAAGTCCCAAACTTGGCCCAAACGTGACCTAGCCAAGGATCCCTAAAGCTCACCAAGCTCCCCAATTTGTCACACAAGTCACGTTTGGACCAAGTTCCAAACTTGGCTCAAACATGACACACCAAGCTCACCAAGGCCATGTTTGAGTCACATCTTCAACATGAATCAAACGTGAGCTCCACAAGGCTCACCAAAGCTTGGCAAGCTCAACCACAAGCACACAAAGCCACATTTGGACCTTTTCTTAGCATGGCCCAAACGTGACTCAACTCAAGCTCTCCAAGCCAAGGCAAGCTCACACAAGGTCACGTTTGAGCCACGTTTCCAACGTAGCCCAAACGTGACTCACCTAAGCTACTCACAAGCTCACCATGCTCATCAACCAAGACACAAGGTCACGTTTCGTCCACCCCTGAAACGTGGCCCAAACATAACTCACTGAAGGACCAAAAGCAAGACCACGTTTAGACCAAGTTCTAGACTTGGCCCAAACGTGGTTCACCAATCTCAAGCCCAAGATTTGCAGAATTGTTTTGCTGTCAGTAATTGTAATTTTATTAGGTTTAGTTTAATTTGATTAAGGCCCATGAATTAGGATTACTTAGCATTATAAATAGATTAGTTTTAGGTTTAGAATGGACGTTCAGTATTTAGTTTTCAATTCTGTCAATTTCAATTTTGTAAATTAGGATTCATGGATTCTGTCCTCTCCATGAGTCACTAAACCTTCTAAAGCCAGGGATAAGGAGCTTTGTTCATCCCAAGCATGTGTGATTAATTCAAGTTTTCATCTTTTCTTCAAAAGCAAGCTACATGAAATTTATTAAACACGATTCCTCTATTCTTCATAAACAGAGAACAAAGTTTACTGAGAGGTAATCTTGTTCTTACTTGTTTGAGTTTTGAAATTGAGAAATTCCCTAACTTGAACGTGACTTGAATCTGTTGATCACATTATTCTTATTAATCTAGAGATAGATAATTAGGGTTTTGTGCAATTTGAATATGGAAATTTGTTCTTATCCCTTTGTTTAATTAGTGATTCAAGAGATTGATAATTGACTAAATTAAAGGAAACTAAATCACTAAGAGATTAGAGTTTAGTGAATTAGGATTCTTGTGAATTGTGATTACTTGTGTTAGAAGAAAAGTGATAATTGAATTAGGATCCTGCTAGGTTTGCATCTCCAATTCCTTGGCTTGTTTCTCATCAATGTTTCCCTTCTTGATTATATTTGCTTGCTGCCCAATTCTTTGATTAGACGTTACTGTTGTGTTCAATTTGTGAAAATTGCATGACTTTAATTGTTTTTGTTTGTTACAGATTCACACCACTCTTATTATTTGATTTGTCTAATTAAAGAACCCAATTAATCGTTATTGCTTGATCCATTAATCCTCGAGGGAACGATACTCTACTCACTTTTTATTACTTGATACGATCCAGTGCACTTGCCGGTGGGAGTCCGAAATTCCGTAAGGATTTCGGACATCAACCAAGACAAAACACAATACATAAAGTTGATCATTAAAAACATCAATGTTCCATCATAGGGCCAATTCGGCCATTTAGCTTTATATATCATCAATATATAAAATTTCACTCAAATTATGCAAACACCAACATACAATCCATCATCATATGATCAATCAAACATGCAACCATAGCATATCATTTTTCAAGCATTAAAACCAACATGCAAGCTTCAAATTTTAGACTTTACCAAACCTTTTATCATATGAACCACTATTTTTCAATAAAATCACAAGTAAGACTCTCTAATGACCCTAACCCCCTTAACTTGTTGAAGATCACTTGAAATAGCCAAAAATGAACCCAAATACTCCTTAGAGCACTTCGGTTGAGCTAGGGTCCACTAAGCTTGATACCTAGACAAATATTAAAAGATGAAACAAAATGAGTGTGGGTTCTTGAAGTGAAGATCAAGGTTGGTCTTGCATTTACCTTCACCAAAAATAGAGAAAATGAAGGTAGAGAATGATGATGATGCTACGGTCAAGAGAGGAGAATGAATGAGCTTGATGTTGATGAAAAATCCTTGATGAATGGTGGTGGTGGTTTCGAGTAAGAGAAGATGAGAGTGTAAGAGCTTGGTGTTGATGATTCTAAGATGATAGTGATGATGAGGAGATTAAGGTGATGATGATGATGATTTCGGTGGTGGTAGTATAGTGGTGTTTATGGCTTGGTGTTCTTCATGTTCTTGGTGTTCATAAGAAAACTCATAGAAAAAGTGGTGTTTGATCTTGGTAAGTAGGAGAGAGAATGTGTTTTTGACGTTTTTGAGGGTTAAAAATATGAAATAATATGATGGCAAAGTGTGAGAGAGTGTGTGGTTTTTAGGAGAGAAGTTGGAGAATTTTTGGTTGTTTTGTTCATGAATTTTGGTAATTTTTGGTCAAGTGTTGTATGAATGGTTAAAGTGATATAAAGTGGGGTTAAGTGTTGTTGTATTTATAGATATGAATAAAATGAATGAAGAGGGTAAGAGAGAGTGAGTGCTACGGTGAGAGAGTGAAGAGAGTGTAGGAATTACTTCTTGTATTTTTGTTTTGTTTTTGTAAAGAAAAGGATTAATTTTTGTAATATAGGAATAAAAGAAAAATAATAAATAAATATGATGTAAAGGTAGATTATTTTATGAATAAAGAAATATGTTGAAAAGAGAGAAATAACTTTTGTAGAGATAGAGGGCATGCAACCAATAAGAAAAGACTTTAGTGGAAAATGTGTGTAAGAAAAAGGTGAAAATGTAAGAGAGAGAAAAGTAAAAGAATCTTATAGGTTTTCAAGGAGCGTCTTAGACATTTTCGCTTCAAGATTAGCGAGACGGTTAAGGGTTATTTACGTTCCTAATGAAATCTTAAAATTCTACAATTCCGCCCTAATCGTCGTTTTACTGAAATTACGACGGAATCGCGCGTCGCTAAAACGGTCCAAAATTCACACTAGGAATTTCACCACCCTTGAACTAATGTCTCGAGCCCAATTAGGAAATTATTAATTTCCTACGAAGATATCTTCTTCAAGATATTCCGTTTACTTTAAACATGGTTAAAACGCCGTTAAAAAGGGTATCATTGCTAAAAACAAACAATTACCAAAATAGATAGATATCAAATTCAAATCACATAACAAACATAATTAGGGTAATCACATCCCCTAATCACGCCATAGATGTCAAACAACCATGAAAACACAGACAATTATATGTTTCTGCTAGAAACGGAAAAGCAAAAAGACGGGTCTTACATTTCCCCTAATCACGCCATAGATGCCAAACAACCATGAAAACACAGACAATCATACGTTTCTGCTAGAAACGAAAAAGCACAAAGATGGGGTCTTACAGGACTTCTTAGGAGAATAATGATGCGAATGCTTTCCTTCAACTATCGAGTAAAACCATTTACTATTGTCTTTGTTAAACTTCACATACACCCTTGCATTGCACATTGCAGCCGTGATCTTCTTAGATCCTCTTAGTGCCTTCGCTCGTGACATGCGATTACCCTGTTGGTTACAATGAATTGACAGATTAATCGGTATCTTCTCACCCTTATCATTCTTAACATGATTTGTATTCCTAATCTTCATAACAAATCCCACTTTCTCCGCATAATTCTTGTAAAAATCGTGAGCTTCCTCCAAAGAATCAAAACACATGCCTGCTCTAGGGATTTCATCATCTGATATGTGATTATGATCTGGCACCTACATTAAAAATTGAAAAACTTATATAAAATTAATGATAAAACTGAAACCAGTAAGAATGAGCACTAGTAGGGAAACATAGATGATCTCTTATCATTCTGATAAAGGATCATCAAAAAGATCTATAGTTTACTAAACACTAAGAAGAAGGAATAATACCTCTTTAATAACAAAATTCAGAGGGCATGGTTCAGAAGATGGATTCATAGAATCATCATATGGTGGTTCCACTTCAATATTGTTACATTCTTGTGAAAACTGCAAAACGAATCAGTATTACAGTGAAGATGATCAATATACTAATACACAAATGTTCACTAAAGTCAAATCAAGATGATCACTATCAAATAAATTGAGAAACAAACAAGGAAGAGAATGTAACCTACTCAGGATCTTCAGAAAGCTAATTCACTGGTTTGAGGCAATCCAAATTCAAAGAATCCATGATGAAAACAGTCAATCAAATGTGAATGTTCAAACAATGAAAAAGCACCGAAAACAAAATCTGTTTGGTGTTGATGCCGCCGTCGTCACTGTCTTCGGTGCTAATCCTCGTGAAAGATGAATGTGCTTTCAATGGAGGTTGAATGTGCTTTCAATTGAAGTTGAATGTGCTTTCAATGGAGGTCTCTCTCAATTTCGTTGATGGCGAACTGAATCGAGAGGAATCACGTGACATTGAATCCGCGAAGACGAAGCCACCATGGTCAAAACTTGAAGCCGCCATATGGTTAATGGAGGTCAAAATCTGAGTAATCGTTGATGGAGAAACACTCTACAGATTGAAATCACGAAGACCACGTGTCCATGGTCGAAGCTTGAGGACAAAGCTTGATGAGGAAGAAATTGTTGAAACGCAATGAGATGAGGCCCTTTCCTGGTTTGTTGAAACGTAAGGTACACACATCGTTTCGTATCCGTGTTTTTAGTGTATTGATTATATTTGGTCACTAATATCATTGGCTACTTAAAACTTTCTCTTTCACTAATTTTAACATTTTTGTCAAGAACCTAATTATAAAATAAAAAATAGTATATCAACTTAATTAAAAGAAAAATATAAGTTAATTAAAAATTTGGTAAAATTGTGGGAATTAAACCCTAAATTTATGACACAAATTAATTTCTATATGGGCGCGAAATTGGGATGTGCAAGCCTTTTACAAAGCTTTTTTTTCCCTCCAACTGGCTTCAATCCTTCGTTCTTCTTTTCTTTTGGATTTTTTCTCCTCCCACAACAGTACATCGTCATCACCATCATCGGAGTCACCTTCTCCTTCTCCTTCTTCTTTTTCTTTTGTTTGATTTATTATTTTTTTTCTCATTTTAATTTCCGTACTATATTTTGTTCCTTCTTTATTTTTTTATTATTTTTTTTTTTTTGTTATTGTAGTAAAAAAATCCAACTTACACCTACTTGGAGGGGAAAAAGCTTGTATAGTTTGTATTACAAATTTACAATTTCACCTACAGTTCACTCTCACTGTGCCGCTGCTGCCTCGTACCCCTCGCACTCCGCTGCACCTGCCCATTCTTTCTCTGCCTGCTGAAGACCTTTTCTGCCATCTGCCTGAAGCCTTTTACCTTCTACCGTCTGAACCTTGCTCCTTCTTCTACGCCTCTCGCTGCTGGTGCTGTTGGTGTTGAGTGCTAGTTGAATCCACTTCATTGCTCTCAGATTCAAACTCTGCTTCAATTCAACTTTCCCTTCGAAAGTGGAAAATCGGAATCCACCGTTATTGAACACTTTAGAGTGAAATTCACATGGCTAGTAGCGAAAGCCCAACCGAAAGAAAGAAAACCAAGTCCAAGACACCTCGAAAACCCAAAGAAACCGTTCTCAAGCAGAGTATGCCTCTCTCGATCTCTTGTTCTTGGATTCTCGACATTCATAACTTTTTATCGTCCAACCGATATTTTTATTATTTATTTATTTACTTACTTATCAAATTTGCAGAATCCCCGGCTGAATTCTTTGCTGAGAACAAGAACATCGCAGGATTTGATAATGTAAGCTTCTGCAATTAATTATAAGGAAATGGTGTCTTTGATTTTTATATATAATGTATATTTAGATTTTGTGATTTGTCTGCATCTTTTATGTGGATTTCACATCAGCCAGGAAAATCTCTTTATACTACTGTTAGAGAGCTGGTGGAGAATTCACTTGACTCTGCGGAATCCATATCAGAGCTTCCAGTGGTTGAGATAACTATGTGAGTTTGCAATTGAAAGTGTGATGAACTAGTAAATGATTGTTTGTTTCACACTGACTTGGTTTTTGCAGTGAAGAGATAAACAAAAGCAAATTTAATTCTATGATCGGTCTCATTGACTGCGAGCGTGTTGATGAGGAGTTGTATGATGATTATGAGACCGAGAAGGCCCGTGAGGTGTGTTTGATTACATTATTGTTGAATTGGTTGTGTCGTAATGAGAAATACTAGTTCATGTCAAACTGTATTGTGTGGTATTAATTTTTAGTTATAGCAATAAACTTGAAGCAATATGTTGCAAATGCAATTAAATAGAGCAAAGCATGCAAGGTCTTTGTATAATATTCTATATTTGTTCCTATGCAGAAACGGTTGGCGAAAGAGGCTCGTGCTCAAGAAATACAAGCAAAGAATGCTGCCCTTGGAAAGAAAGTGAAAGAGACTCCTGCTTCAAAGGGTATCAGGGGCCGAGGCGAGACTTCGTTTTACAGAGTTATATGCAAGGTGTGCATTGTTTCTGCCCCCCAAGCATTCTCATATTATACTGTATTGATATGGGTTACCTTTTATGTTAGTTGTATTTAAGTCAACATTCATCAAAGCTGTTTCATTTGATTTGGGGTTCAATTTTAAAGTATTTTGTTCATCTTCTATGGTTAACAATCTCAAGCTTAAGTTATCTCATGACTGATTGCAGGACAATGGAAAAGGAATGCCACATGATGACATCCCGAATATGTTTGGCCGAGGTCATTCAGTTACTTGATACGTTAACAATCCATGGATATAAACTTTTTAATTTTGACATATCTTTTATTAATACAAGCTAGAGACCTCATTTGCTTAAGCTTATCCGTTCATGCAGTTCTCTCTGGGACAAAATATGGCTTAAAACAGACGCGGGGGAAGTTTGGTCTTGGAGCGAAGATGGTATTGGCAACATGCATTATTTAGATATGCTGTCACTCCTTTTTTGTTTAACTAAATTTTAAAAGCAACTATTAGAACAAACGCCAATTTTTTTTGCTCAAAGTTAAATTTCATTTATATGTGTAGGCTTTAATATGGTCCAAAATGAGCACTGGGCTTCCAATTGAGATCTCTTCATCAATGAGAAATCAAAGTTATATGTCATTTTGCAGGCTGGATATTGATATTCATAAGTATGATTTGAAATTTTAAAATGAATTGTTTTTTAAATTTTAACCCCTTCTCCAGATAAACAAATGCCTCAATTTTCAGGAATATTCCACATGTACATGTACATGAAAAACGAGAGAACAAGGAACACTGGCACGGGGCTGAAATTCAAGTTGTCATTGAGGGGAACTGGACAACATACCGTGTATGTAACACTTATTTGGTGCTGATTTCGTTGCAAACCCCAGATATAATGGAACTTTTGCAATTCTCAAACTACACTGTTTTCATGCTTATTAATTGTTTCCAAAGACTGAAGTTGACTGTGTTTCTCTAATGTATTCTCCCTTGTTTACATTTGCAGTCAAAAATATTGCATTACATGCGACAAATGGCTGTCATCACCCCTTATGCACAATTTCTATTTAAATTTGTGTCAGATGCTCCTGAGTATGTATACATATCTAATTATAACCCCCCTAAATTATGGCAATGCATAATCATCTCATACTAGCTATTCTCTCTGGCAGTAAGAATGTCACTATAAGGTTTTCTCGCAGAACAGATGTGATGCCTCCTGTTCCCCTGGAGACAAAGCATCATCCATCCTCAGTTGATTTGCTGCTAATTAAACGCCTTATTACTGAAACTTCGAAGCAGAACCTTTTGCAGTTTCTTCAACATGAATTTGTAAATATTAGTAAATCTTATGCTGAAAGATTGATAGGTATAAAAATAGTTCATATGGTTCGATGAATCAATGTTTAAATCATAAACATTCATTCTCTTATTTACTGCATTTCTGATCTTTTACAGGTGAAATGGGCCCAGACTTCAGCCCAAAAATGGCTCTTAAATCTCTAACTCCACAGCAACTAGTACGCATTCATCAGTTATTTCGTCAAGCCAAGTTTGATGATCCTAATGGCCATGTTAGTTACTAGTCTTTGTTATAGCCCCCTTTTCTTTTTAGTGTCATTTATTATTATTATTGCTGTTGTTGTTGTTGTTTTCTTTGTTGTCATAATTATAAATCCTTTACTCTTGTCACTTCGTGGGTCTTTAATACTATTTTCAGTGTCTTAGCCCTGCTGGTGAGTACAATCTCCGGCTAGGAATCATAAAAGAGCTACACCCAGATATGGTTGCAACTTATTCAGGCAGGTTGTGGAAACTTCTAAATCTTCCATTTGACTATCATTTTTAATCCTTGTGGTTGTGGTTGAGTGGATCATGAGTATTTGACTTAGTTCCTATGATACTCTTTTTGTTGGCATTCTAAAGGTGCCACCTTGTTAGACGTCCACATGATATTTTGTTATGTTGCTTTGTACTTCACTTTTCTGGCAATAGATAATTCTTGGTTCCTAAGTTTGTTTCTTCTGTCATTGCTGCACAGTGCTCAAGTTTTTGAAGGCCACCCGTTCATAGTTGAAGCTGGAGTCAGTATAGGTGGAAAAAATGTCAAGCAAGTAAAGTTTCACTACCATTAGTGCTTTATGTTATATATTAAATAATAGTTGAAATCCATGAGAGTAAAATATATCATTTTATGTGAGAAATAGCTGAAGGTTCAGTCAATTACAATGAACTTATCAATTAGCAAAAGAAAAATATGACTTTGTTGATTACTTCTTAATGTACTTTTTGATGAACCATGATAAATAGTATATCCTGCACCCTGCTTATGGCGCCTCTCACGACATTTTAGTGCTTAGTTTGACTCCTCTCCCACAGTTGTATATTAGGTGTCGGGGATTCCCTGATGAAGCAGCAGATCAATTAGGCAATATTAAGAGCTAATGATTGTGATCTTTATTCTGTTCTGAAAGAATCATAATGGTCTGTCAATGACAAAGCCTATAACAGTATAATACTTGTCTCAGGGTTTGAATATATTCCGATTTGCAAATAGAATTCCACTACTTTTTGAGCAAGGAGCTGATGTTGTCACCAGGACTGCACTGAAGCGAATCAAGTATGCACATAAGCGGATGGTTTCCTTTCGTCTTTCCAATTTTTGACCTGCATTGGCAGGATATGGTTCAATAATTGCTTTGCAAATTATCTGGCAATTGCAGTAATAGTATGTGAAATCTGATTAAATGCCTTTTCAGTTGGAGTAGTTACAAAATCAATCAGCTACAAGACAAGATTGGCATCTTTGTTAGCATTGTGAGCACAAAAATTCCGTTCAAAGGGACTGGAAAAGAGTACATTGGAGATGACATAACTGAGATTGCTTCAGCTGTCAAGGTTGAAAGTGTTTTTTGACTTTACAAATTTCACATTATAGTAAAGGTAAATAACATAAAGTGTTGTTTCTCCAGTATTCCATTCAGCAGTGTTGCAGCCAATTGAAATCGAAGATTGTGAAAAAGATGCAGGCACGTGAGCAGCAGGAGAGGAAACGGAATTTAAACAAGTATGCCTAGTGTCTTACTTCTCAAATCAGAGAATAGAATGATGCACTCCTTGCTTTTTTCTTTTTGTTGCATGAAATAAAATGTGATTCGATTCATACCAACTGGTTTGCAGGTACATTCCTGATGCTACTGGGGCAGTATATAATGTTTTGAAAGACATGGCAGAGACACAATTACATGCATCAAAGAAGTTCCGCTACGGGGATGATGATGTAGAACTACTAAGAAAAGTATCTGAGAATTTGATTACTAAAGAAACACTGAGTGAAAAACTTGCTAAACATGTTGAACAGGTATGTTCTCTGGCTAACATTCTATCGAAACTTCAAGGTTCGCTTCTATCAAAACTTCAAGTTTCGCTGCAATGTTCAAACTAAGTTTTACATCAAAGTGAATAGATGAAATTGTCTGAGTGGTAGTTGAATTGATACAAAGGAACAATTCTTGCTTGTTTGTGATATGAACATGAAATTTGTCACAACTAAGAAAATGGATACCATTATATTTCTGTTTAAAAGCTTTTTTATGACTTCTAAGATAAGGACTCTGCTCAAGTGCTCTTAGGTTTTCTGAAGACATCTTTCGGAATCAGCATTAAGATTTATGATTTAGAGTTTAGAGTCTATCTTTTACATAAACAGTAGAAAAATTGAATTTCAGATTTATTGCTCAACTTTGCTATAATGTGTATACAGGTGGACTATGAAATGGCGTTGGAGTATGCCACGCAGAGTGGAGTGAGCGAGGAACCAAGAGAAACAATATATATACAACCATTGGAAACTGACAATAAGATTGTTGATTTACATTCTCCATTCTTTGTTTTTAGAATGTTTCGATAGATCTAGAAAATCGTTAGACATATTACACCAAGAAAAAATTGTTGTATCTCAGTATCTATTCTTTTCATTTGTAACTTGTAAGAAAGAGCAATAAGAATCATAATGCAGTGGATTCTAAGTTATGGTTACGTTAATGTCTAAAAGATTACATTCATGGAAATACAGGAAGGCCTGCCACAAAATTTTGGGTTTAAAATCATAAGTTTTCCCTTCCCCTAACTAATAATTATATTGCAACTTATTATATAGTCAAAAACCCTTTTTCAGTATTTATGCTTACAATATTTTTCGTTTTATGCAACTGATTAACATGAAAATTTTGTAAGCGCGCTCTAGAATTTCTATGAGAATCAGAAAGGCATCCTCCAAAATAACAACATTCCCCCACTCATTATATGATTGGAATGGTATATTTCATGTTGATTTGATTAGTTTATCGTTGAAGACTTGATGTAAGTTCAAATCACAGAATAAAAATCTCAAATTTCCAATTTACTCCAGACCTCCGGGGAGAGGGCAAAACGAATGTATATGGAGGATTTGATGGGTGCTTATTTGAATGGGTTCTAAGATGAGGTTTATGTTCATGAAGTTATTGGAGTTTTTGGTTTTAGGCGAATGGAAAATAGGAAATTGTCCCGTATGGGATGGTTTTAAATTGTATCAGGAGTAGTTGATGTCCGCCCTACGATGAAGTAGGTCAACATCAGTAAATAAGCAATGTAATCTGTGAATATATAAAATTGTTAAGGATTTGCTTGAGAAGTGAGAACCCTAGTTAAGGTACTGGGAATATGGTTTACAAAAGTAACCCAAAAAAAAAAAAAACAACACTAATTCCTCTAAAAGTAGTTAAATCTAACAAAAATGATCATCCGTCAGGTGATCCCGTTTTCATTGATGAAAATCATTGACATGGCAAACAGGGATGATGTAGTTAAAAACTAAACCGAACCAAACAATCTAACGAGGTGTTGACTAAACCGATTCTTAATCCTCCTCCTTCTCCCTTCTTCATCTTCACCTTCCCCTTCTATATATATTCTATTGAGACACCAAATTAAATCTATTAAGAAAACAAATTGAATCTTTCTAGTCATTAGGCTACCACGAGTCCGCAATGGCATTAATTGCACACATCAATATTTGTCAAATTTTTTTTTTTCATCCCAAAACAGGGAGTGAGAAGTTCCATACAAAAAACCATGAATAATCAAAGCAACAAAAAACATTCTAAAACAAAATTTCAAACTAAGCTCCCTGCAGAAGTACAAATACTTAATACAATTTGGCAGGATTTGCAGAATAAGGAAAGTTAGTAGTCAACAAAATTAAACGTAGAAAAAAACTAAGTTGTATTTCTCAAAAAGACTTATTTGATATCTGTTTCATACTTGTATAAATCTCTAATTTTAACACAATCTTTCATTTTCATTTAACTCAACTCTTGCTGATCACTGTTAGTCCATTAATGTTTTGCGCGAGATAACTAATAGTCGATTTTACCAAGGGTTTGCAAAATACCCTATCTTAGGTGATTTCCCTTCGATTTTGATAAGATGGAAACTCTATCCAGCACTCTATAACAGCGATAACATACATGATTTAGGAGATACTATAAAAAGAAATAAAGAAAATTCAATTGGATTTCTATCTCCTACATTTGCAAATAAAAGAATCAAAAGGAAGAGTCCCCTAGCAATAAATCAAGCATATTATCAGGAGTTAGAAGTGTCGTTCCACCAACAAGCAATTCTATGTCAGGTCTTCCGCTTTCAGCCAATGCCTCTTGAGCTTCACGGACCTTTGTGACAGAAAGTAATAGATAGCATTATATTACTAATCCATGCCAACAAAGGAGAAGGTATTACGTGAATACTCATGTGCAGTTGACTTCATGTGAAATTGCTTGTTAAAATTGTTAGATAATTTGACATGTTTGACCAAATTGTGATCTAACGATTTTAAAGTGAGAATTTCACATGAAGTTAACTGCACCCGAGTTTCCAATTAAAGGTCATGGTATAGTGAAGAGTGTTTTCCAATGAAGGGTGAAGATTACTCCTTTTACAATAGATAAAAAATAAAAAATAATAAAAATATCATGTGCAATGCACTCTCCTAAAAATTTTGGTTACAACCTTCACTTTTTACCCAACTTCACTCTTCACCAAATAAAATAAGAAATTCCCATTACATTAAAATGGTGGAAAATAAAAAGGATTTGGATCCTCTCATGTTCGAAATGGGCACAACAAGATCATGTTTACATCCTAACCATTGATTGTTTATTAAAGGTGGAGATATGAATAGAACATTATTATGTTCATTTCAAACATGAGAGAATTTAATACACATTAAAAACCAATGTCTCATAGTTCAGAATATGTTATTTAAGTTTACTAACTTCCATATTAAAAAACGGCCATCCTTTTTATTCACAAGAAAAAGGAAAAATAAACAGATGAGAGCAGGGAAGACTAGAAATTCACCTCGACTCCATTAATGCCCCCAATAACAAAAACCAAAATGACATTTTGATCAGCAAGACTTGGTTTTGCCTGAAGCATTGTATTTAGCAGAACAATGAAGCAGAAAAAAAAAAATTAGATATAGAATATTTGGAGAACTGAACTACTAAAGCAACAGTCCTACAAAAGGGTAAGAAACAATAATCACCTGACCAAGGCCAAATCTGCCAAACCCGCTTTTAAACAGACGACCCACGGTGGAAGAATGATATTCTAACCCTGGCACGTCATACTTGCCTAGCACCCTTGTTAGTAGCTTATAAAGTAATCCTTTCCCCATATAGGAATCCTCAGCGAAATTTCCTTCCCCGGCCAATGATCCATCCCTGAGCGGTAAATTCTTTCTTCTCAAATTGGATAGCTTATGAAGAAATTTGAATAAGTTATCCACTCTGTCGCGCAACTCCAACTTGAGTTGCACGTCACCATATGCTTGTTCATTTTTGCTGTCATCCTCAACATCTTCATCCCCCCATTTCCCCCACTGGTCATCATCAAAATCATCGATGTCTAATTTTTCAGTATTTTCCTCTGATTTTGACTTGCTTAAGTTATTCACAAGCTCTTCCCTTATTCCATCTAGAAACTTGAGTTTCGCACCTGATGGATTCTCAAGAAGGGCATCTACAACAGCATCTTTTAACAAACGTTCCTCCTGCCAAGAAAATGGGCCCTCGGAACCAGATGTTGGAAAATTTTCACCAGCCAATATATATCCAATGATCATCAAG
>JASCZI010272305.1:0-17997 GCA_036250425.1 Stylosanthes scabra | reverse complement strand
TAAGATCAATTAACCTGTTTGATGGAATCGGTGCAAGAAATGATAACATCAACCAAAGCCATTTTCTTCTTCGGAAGGAGAATTCAGGTCAATCGTTATGAATTTTGTTGGGTAAAAAAGCTTAAGATTTCATAAGCACCGAACAATTGGTTGGCGTTTCGAAGAGGAAACTGATCAGTGCGTTGAGAATTGAGAGAGACTCAAACTGCAAATAAGAAAATGCAAATCAGTGAGTTAATCTCAAATTGCAAATAGACGCTGACGATGTGGTCGAGCAGCAAAGAACGTGCACACAGCTAGGATGAACATACCACAAGCTGTTCGACTTCGATTGGGATCTGAGCACGACCACAACTCGATTCGCAACCTAAAGAAGCATCTCAACTTCGCGATGGAGGTTGCAGTGGCTCAGAACAAGACTCCACAAAGCAGCAAGGCTTAGTTCCTGAAGGAGTATACTGTATAACGATGCGCTCAAGAACACAGCGATGCTGGATAGTGGATAGAAAATGGAACTCCATAACTCAAACCGGAAATATGAATTTCTTCCAGGGTCAAAATCAAATTTTGAAAATTCAAAGGTTTAATTACTCTCAAAAGCAAAAATTCCTCTGAACCGAAAAAATAAAATAATACTTCAATTGTTTTAACTGTGTACCTTTTGCTAGTGTTATCCACGCGCTTTAACATGATAAATTAAATATAATAATTTATAATAAATATCTTATTGAATTTGGTATAATATTTTTTTAATAATATAATTAATATAATAATATATTTTTATGGAATCTAATTCTAAAATATAGGACTTCTCTTTTCCTCTCTTATTCTCTCTTTTTCTTTCTCTTTTTCCGATTCCCTCTTATAACGACCCAACTTTTAGCACGTTATGACCAATGCTAAGAGTTAAGTAGTTACGATTTTTGACTCTAATATTCATATTATTTATTATTTTATAAGCCTGTCGTCAGTCATCATGAACCATTAGAACGTCTTTAATAATCGATATCGAAAAACGAGACATAATTTATTCACATAATATCCATCATATCACATTATCACATTATATCAGAAAAGTCATACATCATCATAGTGACTCGGACTAATATAAGTAATAACATATATATACATATACTGTACAATCTGATCCACAAAGGGATCTCAAATGCCTATACATCAGATTAAAAAGCTGTAAAATCCTAACCCTCTGAGACATACCATAGCGAAGGGATCACTACTATTCATCTTTTGACATACTAATCGGAGAACCCGTAAAGAAACTAGTTATGTGTAATCGCAAAAGTCTGCCTCCTCCACACCTTCCTCTTTATATATTGATTTCAGCAGAACACGGTACTAACACAGGTTTGTATCACCGTCACCAGCAGCTCCTGTGGAAAACGTGAAGGGAAAGGGGTGAGAACCTAAGGTTCCCAGCAGGGGATCTGAGGGAAAAACTAATCGTGACTTAATTCTATCATATAGTTTCTAAGTTTCGATCCGTTGTGTATCTTGACGTATTTTCTCTAAATTATAAGCTTATTGAGTCTGGCCTAATTTCCAAAAACTCCTATTCACTTCACCATAAACTTCAATAGTGATTCAGTCATAGAATACAGACAATATGGCAGCACGGAAAATATACAAAGATTCACAGATCACAAACGCAGAGATATGCACAAACATAAACAAATGCAAATGCGACAACCAATATGATGCATGCTTGATCCTAATCTTTGTCATGATCTCATGTGCCGGTTATTACCAAGAACCCGACAGCATCTCCGAAATAGGAGTTACGTATCGCCGTCCCTATTTCAGAAATCATTTCCTCTATGAGCGTTATGCATCGCCGTCCTCATGAGGAAAACCATTTCTTTGGTCCATCAGTAAGCGTTACGCATCGCCGTCCTCACTATGGCCGTACTCATTAAGCTGTGAGCGGGACAAAACCACCATCCTCACTGTGGGCAGGACGAAACCACCATCCCCACATAATCTTAATAGCACTTAGCAAGCGGGACAAAGCCACAGTCCTTACTAAGCATAACATATAATCGTTTTTCATTTACGAATCGATTCAACAGAACCGTTTACATTTCAAATTGGTCATTATCATCGTTGGGATTCTTTTCATTATCCATTATTCTCTCACCTTGCATTATGATATCTTATTATTATGCATATTTATCTCTTAAAGTAAAATTACCATTTTATCATTGGTTATATTATCATTTAGTTATGGTATATACTTTTCTCGGATTTAAATGTCATCTATTACTATTCTTAGACTAATATAACTTTTAATTAGATTAATTTATGGTTAAAATAGTTATTATGTTTCTAAAATTCTATAATTATAATCATAAATCTTTTAGTAAAACTACTAATTTCCGTAATTGTTTATTCTATGTTTCTGGCTTTTCTTAACTAATAATTATTCTTTTATATTTATAATTTGGCCCTAGTAATTTAAGATTTTCATTTTAAACCCTAAACTCTAGGTTTTTACAGTCTGACACCTAATTTAACTATATTTATATTTTTAGCCGCAAACTTTATTTTATTTATAATTTAACCCCTAACTTTTTCATATTCTCGATTTTAGCCCAAAGAGCCCTAAACTTGCATTTTAATTTCTATTTACGAGTCAAGATCATTTCTAACATCTTAAACTTGTATTATTACTATTTTATTAGTGATATTTACCATGCTTTCTAAAGTTGTAATTATTACCTTTTTTACTATTCTTTTTATTATTAAAACATACCAAAACTTAACTAAAGTTACTAAATTATTAACTAGTCAATTTTATCTCTTTTTCTCAAGTCTTTTAGAACTTTAACTGATTAAATCTCATATAATCCTCTTTCTGACCAATTCGGCCAGCAGCTGGAACTTTAACCAAAATTCCATAAAATTTCATAAAAATTCACTTTCTTGTTAATTTAATTAGTAATAATTCTCTAAACTTAACATGTATCATATATAACATCTAAAATCATCAAACATACTTCAAGACACTCGTAAACAATCATCAAACACCATCATAAAGATCAAACACGCAAGGGTTCAATAAACATCAAGCAAGGCTTCTAAACTAGTCCTAACCCCTTACCTTTTTGTCTTTGATTTTTGTATGAACTTGATAAGTCAAGATGTCACCCAAGAACACCTAATCATAACAAATAATCATCATCATCTCTGGCCTATTGGCCGAAAACTCTCAAGAAAGAGTTAGAAGGATTTAATTTACTTAAACTTGGATTTCTTGTTGAAAAAGCAAAGTTTCTTTAGTAAAACTTATAGTTTTATGAATTCATTTTAGAAAAGGAACAAGATGGCTTCTAATAATTTTAAACCATAGTTTCAGATCTGGGAAGAACATAAATAAGAAGGTTAAAATGCTAAGCTCAAAAGAAGAAGAAGTTGAAAAAAGAAATGAAAGCTTAGAAGTGATTTTAACCTTTAAACAAGCTTGAATCTTCTTGAACTTGCTATAGCTACGGTTCCTTGGCTGGAGACACTTGAATTTTTTTTATCATATGAGTAAGAGTATGTGTGTGTAGAGTGTGGTAAAAATCTGAAGTAATAACTTAGTTAAAATAGGCCATATTGGCCAAAAATACTTAAGGGTATTTTGAGAATTTTACCCTCAAATTCTATCTTAAAATTTTGGATAAGATCACATGGTTATTATCTTGTTTTGGATGAGGTAAACTTGTGCAAAAATTAAGCTAAGTAACCGTGTAGAAGGTTGGAATTTTTGATAAAAAATTAATAGTAAAATGGTAATTATCCATAATGTAATCATTGTAAATATTTAGGCACATGGTAAAATTTAGCTAGGTAGGTTTATGTGTTAATATGAGGTGTCGTGAGGGATAAGATTGAGTGGTTTTTGGCTGATGATGAAGTAATTTTGGGTAAAAAAATTTGAGATTAAAATGTTAAGGTAATTAGTAAAATTTTTGATTAAACCCTATCCAGTTCAATAAATAAAATAATTATTGAAACTAAGTAATTTAATCAATTTCAAGATAATATATATTTTAAATAAGCATATCCAAGCTTAGGTAAAAGTTTGATGATGATTAGATGAGAATTTCACCGAAACCGATCGTTTTTTGTTAAATCGACTTATATCGCAACGGTAAAAACGAACAGTAAAACCAGCTAACTAAAACTAGGTAAAACATTAATAGAATATATTTCATCATTCCTATTACTAATTATGGATAAAATGCTATCCATAGAGACCAGTTTCAAGAATTTCCAAAAACCGGGCCACCAGGGGCATTTTTGTAATTTCAAAAAAAGTTCGGGAAAAACCCGCGATCGCGAATTTTTTTTATTTTTGCTTTTGACTCGCCTCGTCAAATAAGCAAGATTTTTCTTCTGTCAACTTTTGGAATTCTACTCTATAAACTCTGTAGAATTTATTTTCTGTTAGAAACGGGATCTTACACCTCCTCCACTCTCTCTCCATTTCCTTTTCATTTTGCGTCGCTCTATCTCCTTTTCTCTCTCGCTCCCACCGTTTCTCCCTCGTTTCTAACCTATCTCACTCTCCCTCCCTCTCATGCTCTCTCTACTCTCTCTCCCTTCTATTTCTTTCTATATCCCACTTTTTGGTTTTCTTTCTCTTCCTCTCCTTTTCATTCTTTTTCTCTCTCCCTCTTTCCCTCCTCCTATCTTATCACCCCTCTCTCTCTCTCTCTCTCTCTCGCTCTTTTTGTCTCTCTCCCTCTATGACTTTTTCTCTCTTTTCTTCTCTCATCATTTCTCCATTTTTTTCTCTCTCCCTCGCTTTCCCTCCTTCTCACTCGCTCTATTTCCTTATCTTTTCTTCTCTCCTTGTTCCCTCCTACTCTCTTTCTTTTTCTTCTTCTCCCTATCTCTGTTTTCCCATATCTCTCTCCTCTTCTCTTTCTCCCTTTCTTTCTATCTCTTTTTCTCTCCCTCGTTCTATCTCCCTCTCTTTTTTTCCCTAACCCTTTCTCCTTCACTCCATCATGCATCTTTCTCTCTTCCACCTCCTTTTCCCCCTTCTATTTCTCTTTCTCCATTTCTTTCTCTCACTCTCCCTATGTCTTCCTTTCCCTCTCCCCTCTCTAATTCCTTATCTCTCTCTTTAACTATCTCTCACTTTCCTTCTCTCTCCCTTTTTTCTATTTCTCTCCTTTGTTTTCTCCCTCTTTTTTTCACTCTCTCCCTTACTATCCCTCTCCCTCTCTCTCTTTCCTTTTTTTTCTCCCTTATTCTCTTTCTCTCGCTCCTCTCTTATATTATTATTATTATTATTATTATTATTATTATTATTATTATTATCTTTTAGTAATTTTAAAAAAACTCAGACGAGCTTAGCTCACCAATATGCTAGAATAGGAGTTGCTTTTAGGATTGTCTAAATAGGCGGGACAGGACAATAAAAAAAATAAATAAATCATTTTATAGTTATGTCAATAACCATATCTTATATTTGAAATTTAAAATTTTAAATCATGTACTATGGTAGGCGTTGCATTATGCATTATTATTTATACATTGCATATATCTGTATCATGGTATCCATTATATCCATTATTTGCATATAATATAATATATTTAATTATTTATTTTATAAAAAAATATGCAACATTCCTTAACAACCATATAAAAATAAAATTTATAATTTAATTAAAAAATAAATCATTTTAAAATTACGTCAACAACCGTATCTGATATTTGAAATTTAAAATTTTAAATCCTCTTAATTGTGATAATTAAAAATAATTAAAAAACAAAAATTCTAAATATAATAATGATTAAAAAAACTCTTTAATATAATAATGATTAAAAATATTTAAAAACAGAAATTCATGTCAAAATTTCATTCAAGTGCATGTTTACTATTTTAAATTTAAAATTTAATTTCAAATTTTTTTATTTATGATTAAAAAACTCTTTAATATAATAATGATTAAAAAATTAAAAATAGAAATTTACGCCAAAAATTAAAAAATAGAAATTCACATCAAAATTGATGATTGAGGTGTATGTTTACTATTTTGAATTTAAAATTCAATTTAATATTGATTTAGTTATGATTAAAAAACTCTTTAATACAATAATGATTAAAAAACAATTAAAAATAGAAATTCACATCAAAGTTGATTATTGAGGCGTGTGTATGTTTACTATTTTAAATTTAAAATTCATTTTAAAATTGTTTTAATTATGATTAAAAAACTCTTTAATATAATAATAATTAAAAAAATTTAAATTTAAATTAGGAAGTTAAAGATAAGGATAGAGATAACAATTAAATTTTAAATACAGTTAAATAATACAATTAAAAATAATTGAAAAACCAAATTTTCTAATGACGACACCTAAGCATTTAACCTTCTAAATTTATTTTCCAGCTGCCATGTCAGCCATTGAGTTTTCTAATTATATACTACTATTAAGAATTAAGAATGAGAATTAAGATTACTTATGGATTTTACCATTTTAATTAAAAGTAATTAACAAATTTAGAAGAGATTGACTTGTCTAAAAAATATGCTATAATTTCATTAAGTTTTTAATTAAATATTTATCCTTCAAAGATTTGTAACTTCAAAAAATTAAAGGTTTAATTATTCTATATTAAAATTTTAATTAAATATTTATTCTTTAAAGATTTCTAACTAAGTCTTCGTACTAGATAAAAAATTTAGTTAGACTCGTATTAGTATTTTTTAAAATAAAAATGTAATCTTTTAATATATTTTTTCAATGATTCTCTATGAACACCTATTTTTAATAATCAAATCTCAACCAAACATTTTGAATCATGTGCCCCTTCAACTCACGTTTTTAACTCTCACTCACTTCAACGTTCGACTTTCAACGTTCTGCAGCTTCTTCTTCGACTTCTTTTTCTTCTCTTCTTCTTCAAGACGATCATCTTCTTCACCGTCGTTTTTTATGGTTGATTGCAATTCGACACAAGTGATTTGGACTTGAATTCTGCAATAGAGCAAATCGAAGAACAATTAGAGGTTCCTAATTTCTCAATCTGTTAATGTTCTTGTTTGTTGCATTGTTTATTTTGATGTTCAATTCAATCCATCAAATCTGAATTCATGTTAGAAAATTGATTTTAATTGTTTTCATTCTGAATCTATGAAAATTATTGTTTGTACTAGTTTTGAATCATTATATTTCTTTGTTTGGTTCATTATTATTAAGTTTAAATTTTCTGTTCGTTGTATTTAGAAAATTTGTTCGATGTGTTCACTTTTTCTGTTTGCTGAAAAGCATGGTGAATTACGCCCAAATTTCACGCCTAGGCGTCAAAACACCCCCAAAACTCACCAATTTTTTTCAAACAAAACAAACAGCTTTTTTAAGCAGAACGAACAGATTTTTCAAAGAGAACAAACATATTTTTCTGTTGTTTGGTTCATTATTATCATGTTTGAATTTGTGTTCGTTATAGGTATAAATATATTCGTCGTGTTTACATTTTCTATTCGATGGCTTTTTCTGTTCGTTCTAATATTAAAATCTGTTTATTTTCTGTTGTTGTAGGTTTTGTGTCATGTTGATGAAGATTCTTCATCTTCTTCTTCCTGCTTCTTATCTCCCTCTTTCTACTCATCCTCCTCAATTTGAGTTCTATCTAAAAGGAAAATATGATGATGATAATGAAAGTAATAACGACAATAACGATACAACAAAGACAAAGAAGAACTAGTAGCTAGAGTAAAAAAAAAAGAAGATGATAATGGTAGCAATGGCGATAACGGAGATGACGATGCAATAAAAAGTAAAGTAGTGGCGGCGCAAGAAGAAGAAGAAGAAGAAGAAAAATAAACACGTAACAGAGGATTAGGATGAGGAGGAGGTGGAAGATGCGGAGGAAGAATTAGAGCTGGTGAAGAAAAGGAGGAGGAGGAAGAGGGAGAGGCGGAGGATGGTGATGAAGAAGAGAAGAAGACGCGTGCCTCTGTTGTGCATGCGTGAGTTGGGGTATTGGAGCGTGAATTACATGCGTGAGTAAGAGTGGGGAAGGTTTGCTTGGTTATGTGTACATGTAGAAGAACTGTATCTTTTTAGAAAAATTATTGGGAGCGAATTATTACGAAGCCAATTATTAGGAGCCAATTAGTGAAGAGCAACATAAGTTCGTTTCTTTCTTTAGCTGGACTTAAGCTTTTATAAGTTTGTTGGCTTTCTATAGGATGTTTAGTATGGGTTCCGTAGTATAATTTATCTTTTTTAATATATGAAAAGAATATTTTGTTCCTAATCCTTAACGAGAGGTGAGGTCATTATGGTGTTTAAGTTGAATAATTTCTTGGACAATAGTCCAAGATTTTATATTTAAATAAATAAATAAATTTCATATTTACTAATCTATACTTGCTAAAAAATAATTACAAATTTATCATGCTATTATATAGTTTTATACATGTCTCGTTAGCACTCGATATATGTATAAAAAAAATTTAACAATAATTTTAAAATTTATAAAAAAAATTTAACAAATTATGCAAGGGTTATGCTAAGTGTACACTAAAATCAGTCACTAGTGTATAATATATATTGAAATACAAACTACATGTGTAATTTAACTCAATTTTAGTGTGTATTTTGTATTTTAATGTGTATTATACATGGTGACTTATTTTAATAGTTGATTTTCATGTGCAAATGAAATTTTTGATTATGTAACTATAACTCATTAAAGTATGTATTTATAATAAGAAAAAAGATTGGGGACCAATACTCTTTTTAGGATTTTTATTTTAATAAATAAAATAATTATCAAAATAAGAAAATACACGCGCTCGAGAATAATTACAAAAATATGCTGTTGTTACTTATCTCGTCGTCGGGGCGACGAAATGAATTTACATATATCTCGTCACCAATGTCGACGAGATAAACACAAAAAAAATCTATATAAGGGCGAAGTTGCTGTTGGAGCTCTTATAGCCTCACAATCTACCTTTCATACCACCCCGAAACTCAAAAATATCTCTGAAAAATGTCTCGTCGCTTTAGTCAAATAGTTGTCAGGGTATATCCAAATGGAGTCCCCAGGGAGGGTCCGGATGGGATGGAGTTCCATTCTCCAGATTAGATTGTTTTCATGATGCGGTCAGCCGAAACTCTGAGCGATATGAAGAAGACAGTTTTGAGGAATATGATGTTTCTGGAGCGTACACCCATCATCAGAGTGGCGTATAGATTTCTTGCTGTGCTGCTCGACAGATCATGTCGCTACAGGGTGTTCTGGCTCAGCAACGATGAGCATGTCCGAGCGATGTTCACAAGCCATGGGAGGATCCTGACAGATCAAATGATGGGTCTTTACTTCTAGATCCTGGACATGCGGACCGCGACGCTTGGGGGTGGGCCCAACTGATCCGGTACCTGAGGTTGATCCACCCATGATGGTAGATCCGGTTGATGTTGTTCCTCCCTCAGAGCATACTGGAGAGTCTGAGTCCGGCGACGAGGATCCGGGTGACACTGAGGGTGGCAGCTCCGGGTCAGGCGACGATGAGTTTGTGTCGATTACACCAGTCGGTACTCGGTTCCTGCTACCGACTCCACTCCCTGTTCCCGACCTCTCAACCGTGGACAATCACTTTCACATGCTGGATCTAGATGTAATGTAGGAGGAGCGGATGGCCAACATTGGGGGCGGCAGTGACGATTACGATCTTAATGAGGGGTAATGTTACGGGTCGGACACAGGTTTTGCTCCCGAGAGGCGGTTCACTTGGGCGTGAAGAACTATAGCATTAGGCGAGCCGAAGAGTACAAGGTCTTGGAATCTGACAGTATGAAGTACCATTGTGTCTGCAAGCAGAGTGCTAATGGGTGTCCGTGGAGGATTCAAGTCTCCTACAAAGTTAATCTTCAATACTGGTACGTTATTTATTCTCTGGAATCTTGTGTTTGGTTTAGGTTAAAGATGTAGTATGTGTATGTAAATATATGAGGCTGTGTTTTCGATTCAGGGAGGTGGGAAAGTTCGGCAGGTCGGACGCGTGCCTGGCACCACGGATGTCTACTGATCATGCCCAGCTTGACAGTACCGTTATCGTCGGATATATTATACACATTATTAAGAAGAATCCGGCCGTCCGAATTGAGGTCTGAGGGGGCGGTTCAGGAGAGCTACCATTTCCGTCCATCATACAAGAAGGTTTGGTTTGCAAAACAAAAAGCAATTGCAAAGATATATGGAGATTGGGAAGAACATTACAACAAGCTTCCTTGACTACTTCAGGCAATTCAACATTTTGTACCCGGAACAATAGTTCATATTCAGGAAAAACCATTTTCAGAAGGGGGGTTTGAAGAGAACATGGCACAGTTTGACAAGGTATTCTGGGCATCCCCAGCATGCATCAAGGCATACAAGTATTGCAAGCCATCTATCTCGGTTGATGGTACGCATTTGTATGGGAAATATGATTATGAGGGCAAGCTATTGATGGCGATTGCATAGGATGGTAAATCAAACATATTTCGCCTCGCATTCGCCATTGTCGAGTCGGGGTTCACAGAATCATGGTTGCTCTTCCTGCGGAACTTGAGGCAGCACGCAATAGGTCACAAGCAATCCGTGCTGCACTTGTGGAGGAGAATGGTGGTTGGATTCCTCCACAAGCTCATCACGCGATATGTGTTTGGTTCATGGGGTCGAACTTCAATGCTAAATTCGCAACCAAGGAGGGTAAACGGCTTCTGATTAATGCAGATTACAGCACCGACGAGCAGAGCTTTAACTTTTGGTTTAATAAGCCACACACACGATCTTCGCATTATGTACAGTGGTTGGAGCACTTTTGCTTGGATGATGTTTGAACACAACACAAGGATAAGGGCTGCAGATGGGGTCACATGACTACCAGCATATCAGGGTGCATCAACGCTGTGTTGAAGGGCACAAGGTTCCTGCCCATCTCGGCGATTGTTAGAGCGAACTATGAGCGACTTCAGCAGCTATGGGTTCGGAAGGGCAAGGAGGCTCAGACACAGTTGGCTACTGGGGCAGTGTGGTCGTAGCGCTTGCTCGCGACAATTCAGGAAAGTCGTTCAAACCTTTAATTCATGCGTGTCACACACTGAAATCGGAAAAACTTAGTGTTCCTTGTAGAGGACGGCAAGCCAGAGCATATGTGGGGACCATTGAGAGTACCGTGCAATGCTTAATGCCCGGACATGTGACTGTGGTGAGTTCCATCTATTTCATTACTCGTGCCGCCATGCGATTGCTGCCTGTGTATCGGGCGGATTAGAGTGGGGTTTCACCATCGCGAACCTGTTCAAGGTTTATGAGATGAAGTTCCCACCTATCCTTGACAAGAATCTATGGCCCGAGTAGATGGGGTCCAGCCTGTGACCAAACCCCCATATGAAGCGAAATAATAAGGGACGACCAGTATCCACTCGTATCAGAAACGAGATAGACATGTTTGAGCGCCCAGTTAAGAGATGTGGATCTACAAGTAGTATGACACACGCAGAGAGGTTGTCCCAACGCCCCTGCGGTGCAAATTGATGTTCTGTTTTAGGGTGTTTGTTAGGTTTATTATTATGTTATTGTGTTTGGACTCATATTTTGCTTATTTGTCGGATTGTTTGTTTGATGTTAGGAAATGTCTATCATGCACCGGGTTCCTGATAGACCCACATAGAATATTCCAAATATATGACTCATATTCAATCTCTATTTACTAATTTTTTTATTTTCAATAAAGACTTATTATTTTTTATACGGTGGATAACTATTCTGTCCATCATGGACCTGATTATACTTTCACAATGAAAGAAGGCTCATTGATGTCATTTGTGTTTTTCTCTTTAAAGATACATTATGTAGTATTATGTGGATATGTATTTAATGTTAATTTACATTTATCTTGTCGCCCCTGACAACTAGATAAGTAATAACAACATATTTTTGTAATTAATCTAGAGCGCATGTATTTTTTTATTTTGATAATTACTTTATTTATTAAAATAAAAAATCCCTTTTTTAACAATGACTAGCCCACAAAATTTTGAAAAGTTCATAAATAAATGATCATGTATGAAATTGTCTTTAAATTAATATAAATTATTTTTTCAAAAAATTCGTAAGAAAAGAGATAGGTAAATTGATATTAGAATAGTCACACACACAAAAAAAAATTGATATTACATACTATACTTAAAAATTTAAAATTAGAAAAAGAAAAGCTACTTTAAGAAAGCTTCACTTTAATTTATTTATAATTTAAGAAGCCACCATATCCGGCCGAAATCAAAGTCTTACCCCACATACCATTACATTCATCATTCATCCCTTTATCTTCCCACCACACATTCTCCCACTCCCCACCCAAACAAAAACTGCTCCCTCCTCTTACACACTCACCTTCCCCACTCTCACCAATGGCCTATTCCACAGCCACTCCCACATGGCACCAACTATTGGGCAGCAACAATTGGGAGAATCTCCTTGAACCCCTCCACCCTCACCTCCTCAACCTCATCCTCCGCTGCGGCGACTTCATCCAAGCCACCTATGACGCCTTCAACAACGACAAAAACTCCCCCTACTGCGGCTCCAGCCGTTACGGGAAGCCTTCTTTCTTCAAGAAAGTCATGTTTGACGATCTTGACAGTTACACCGTCGCGTGCTTTCTCTACGCCACCGCGCGCGTGTCCGTCCCCGAAGCGCTTCTTCTTCACTCCCTTTCGCGTGAGGCGTGGGACCGCGAGTCCAACTGGATCGGGTACATTGCTGTGACGAATGATGACGTCAGCAAGAAGCTGAACCGGCGTGAGATCTATGTTGTGTGGCGCGGCACCACCCGGGACTTTGAGTGGATTGATGTGTTTGGAGCTGCTCCTCAATCTGCAACGGGGTTGTTGAATGCCAAGAGTTTAAGGTATTTATTATGTTTTTGCATATATATTTATATGGCATGAGCTTGAAATTGTAATACATGCTTAAAATTGCCATAGTAATTAATTCAACCATGCCCTCTGATGATGATCGTTTTAAAAAAAAATTAGGATGATGCAAAAATTATTTGATGGAAAAGAACCTGCATGAATAACAAGGTTAATTTTAGTAAAATACTTTCTCTTTTCTTTTCTTTAATTTTCTTATTATAAGAGTAAAAGAATTCCATCAGAGGAGGAAGACTTTTTTAGGTAAGCAAAAATGTTCTTTTTCCTGCCGTTTGATATTGACTATTGGATATGCCAGCTTTTGTTTTGGATTTCCTCTGGTTGCTCACTTCTAATAATATTTTGAAAATCATTTTGGTATACCATAAATACAATGTATGTTGTCAACTAAGTTAATAATGTTATTTCACGCTAGAAATATTAGTATTGCTTTTATATTAACTTTATTATTTTTATTATCAAGTTCGCTCATTTTTTACGAGTAATACAACAGTATTAGTATAATTTAATATTTTTTATCGGCAAGTAAGAATTATTTAAAGTGTTTATTAAAAATATGATATTAAAACTATGAATTAAGATGTTACCACTTAAAAGTACTAGTCAAAATAAATTAATAAATTAAAACTGCTACTGTTGAATTTTTTTTTTTTTTTTTCTAAAACGAACGCAGATATATACTATTGATGGCTTAATGCTAAGTGTCAATACTTAGATGCCATAGAGTAACCTTTTTTAAGCTAATTTAATTTCAGTAAGTTACTGTCAAAAAAAAGTTTTCTATATACGGTTTATTTATTTATTTTTTGAAAAGAGAAATGAACTTTTCGGACGACCGAATAAGCTGTTTCAGCTCCCGCTATGTATTAACACGGTTATGTGTAAATATCACTAGACCGCTTGACTCGAAAGATGCCCCTTCTTCTCGTCGAACTATGATGCCATTAGAATGTACTATAAAATAAAATAGTTGGTGAGCCATTTGTGTCTTTGTCAATTTGCTCACCTTACTGCTCTTTTATAAATTAAAAAATTTTAATACTGCTATGACTCAGTATCGACCTAACATGAATCTGTATTGGTATTGGGCCATTATTGGCCCATCAGGAGCCTATATTAAAGTCAAGGCAGTATCGGTCTAAGGTCGATATTGATGCATAATATTGCAAATTTTTAGTCTAGTATCGACTTGACTGGTATTGATTTGGCCCAATATCAATTTAGGCCGGTGCTAGTAATAGAAATGAAATTTCCGTGCATCTAGCTGTAAGGATAAGATTTCTCTACTAATTTTTATATATTAATTATCATTGTTCCATTACGTCCAAAATATAATAATAAGTAAAGAAGAAAAAAAAATAAGGAGCCAATTATACAGTACACCAATAGCGGAATAAGGAGTAAGGAGTAAGAGTCACCATTCAACATCAAATATTCATAATTCACTTTGACAAATATTATATAATATTATATAATATTCTGTGTGCACTTTTTTTTTTTTTATAATGGTAGATAATTAATAAAAATTTAATCATTATCGACCAACAAATTAAATTAGATGTTGTGAAAGTCTTAGGAACCAATATAATTAGGAACCAATGCACTTGATAATGAGTTATGGATGATAATTCATATAATTTTGAATGATAACGTTTTTTATTTAGGATGATAAATTTTTTAATTTTGGATAATAACTTAATTATTGGCTCCTTAAGAATTTTCTAGTGTTGATTTCGTAGCATTGTTGTTAGATGTTCTATTTCTTTAGATTTCGAATATTCTATTTCTAAAATAATACAAAGTTAGCTTATAGTTGCTTTAGGTTTCAGATATTCTATAAATTTCATCGTGGACGTTTTATAAATAGTGATTACATGTATTTTATTTTTTGTTTGCATTGGTTAGAAAAATATAATTAGTTACCTATATTTTTTTTATACTCCTATTGGTTTATTTATAATTATTGCTAGGAAGTGAGATAAACTTTTAAAAAAAAAAGCTTGTCTTTTATATTATTATAAAATATACAAAAGATGTATAAACAAAAAAGTAGTACAAACATAATTTTCCACAGATTAATAGTAGTGAAAACTGAAAAATATGTAATTAGCGACCGAGATACAAATTGCTTTGCTCTTTTAATAAACGATATACAATTCAATTTTTAAGAATAATAAAGTTTGGTAAAAGTATAAATGAAAACCATCCCACTTGAAATCACAAAAATAATTGAACTTTAATTTAGTTTATTTAATTTCATTCCTTGTGTATCAATTTTCATCATCAATTTCCAAGATATTCTTACGTGCTTTTAGTAGTCATAGTTAAATAAAATAGAAAACATATTTCTCTATTTTAATTTTCGGTAATATTTATTAATTTGCGTTGAAATAAATAAATAATAGGAGATTTTATAAGTTTTACACATGTGATAAGACTATAGTTATTATAAATATTAAGTTAAATAAAATAATTTTATATTATGTTCTGCCAAATATTATTTTTTGGAGATTTATGTAATATAAATATAAATGGTATAAGAAAAAAATTATGGAACCAACACATTAGGACTAATAGTGAGTCCGGATGATAACTTATTGTTGGATATATGAGTTACAGATGATAATTCATATAAACTTTAGATGATAACTTGATTATTGGCTTCCTAATATTGGTTCCGTAGTATTGTTCATTATATAAATACGAGTCTTGTTAACCGAAAAATATATATGAATGACATATTTTTTATTTTGATTTTTTTAGAACTTAAAGTATGAAATCTATCGTCTCGGTATCAAATTACATTTATACTTAGTATCTTCCGTATACTTATTCATTAATGCAGAAACTTGCACAAAGCCAATGATGGAGACAGGAGCAGCAGCGACAGTGATGACGATGACCAAGTCCCCAAAGTAATGAAGGGTTGGCTGACAATCTACACCTCGGACGATCAAAACTCTCCATTCACAAAACTGAGCGCAAGGACACAAGTCTTAAAGAAAGTGAAAGCCCTATTGAAGCTCTACAAAGACGAGAACCCTAGCGTGGTCCTAGTAGGACACAGCCTAGGTGCATCCCTATCCATCGTCAGTGCTTTCGATCTCGTCGAAAATGGCGTCACCGATGTCCCGGTGGTCGCTTTCGTCTTCGGTTCTCCCCAAATTGGGAACAAGGCATTCAACGAGAGACTAAAGAGTTTCAAAAACTTAAAGGTCCTTCACGTGAGAAACGTGATTGACGTGATTCCTCATTACCCAGGGAGGCTTCTAGGGTACGAATATACCGGCGTGGAGCTCGACATCGACACGCGAAAATCGCCGAATCTGAAACACTCGAAGAACCCTAGCGACTGGCATAACTTGCAGGCAATGCTGCATGTAGTGGCGGGGTGGAATGGGAAGCATGGTGAGTTTAAGTTGAGAGTGAAGAGAAGCTTGGCTCTTGTGAACAAGTCTTGTGAGTTCTTGAAGGATGAGTATCACGTGCCGGGGATGTGGTGGGTGGAGAAGAACAAAGGGATGGTGAAAAGGGCGGATGGTGAGTGGGTCTTGGATGCCCCAGAAGAGGAGGACATACCTGTCCCTGAAGATTATGATTGAATGGGAAAAGGAAAATAAAATATTAAAGTATCTACACATAATTCTGCTTTGTACATGCGTAGAGACACAGCGCACTACCGGTGTGGCGGTGTGAGTGAAAATAACGAAGGAGAATATATGGAAAATGTTGGAGGGCAAATGAAAATAACAAGAACTAATCCTCCCGGCTTGAAATTTTATGTTATGTACAGCAATCTATTTGCATTAAATGGAGTTTCAATATGTAGCATTAGTCGTATATATGAGAAATCACCCATTAAACCATTAAATTAAGGAAAATGTTTGGTAGATAATAGAATTTCACCATAACCTACTATTAGTTTCCTTTTTTACTTCCATTAATTAATTTTACAATTTCTCTCTGGGAAGGATGACGCGCCGAGCACAATTTCAAAGCCATTCAATGCTATTAATAATTGCATGAATATGTGTTAATAGCATGCTATGCATAGAATCAATCTAATTAAACGGTTGTCTCCGTTTTTTTTATCTTGTAACAACTTTAAGTAATTATAATATGTTATTGAGAATTCAAAATGTATAGAATCAATTAAATTAATTGCTTTTATTGTCAGTTTTTTATTTCATTGCAATTGATATGATCTTTTATTTATATTTAAAAATATTTTCTTCATGATGAGCATTTTTTATTATATTAATTATTATTATTAGTATTCAGATATTTTCATTTATTTTTTTATGATTTTATGTGATTTGTATTTTTTTTTAATTTTTTTTAGCTATATAAACATTCCTAAATTTATAACAACTAATACCAGCAAAACCTGTAGTCACATATATCTCACAAATTTTTGTTTCATTCACCTTTTTAAATCTTGATTGCCATTCAAATTATTTTATCTTGAATGGAGTTTGATTAGGATTTTTGTTTTATTTTAGTTATATTCTTTTTTTTCTTCTAATTTTTAAACTTGTTCTTGTTATGTACGATGTTATGCTAATATATATTTGGATGTTATTTTGTACATTTAGAGTGGATTTTTTATTTTTTTAAATAAAAAAAATAGAAATTTTACCAAAATAGGTCCGCTGGGGGTATTTACCAATTTAGGCATACCCCCCCGTATCTCGGGCTCTGCAACCCCGAGATGAGGTTTACACGTATCTCGGGCTTGCAGAGCCCGAGATAAGACAACAATTCAAAATCCACCCTTATCTCGGGTCTGCAGAGCCCGAGATACGTATCTCGGGACTGCAGAGCCCGAGATAGCCTCGAAAAAAACTCTATATATAGAGCCTTTGAGCAACCTAGCTGCACACCACATTCATCCACAATTATACGAGTTCACTTTTCGAATACCATGAATATTAGAAATTTCGTAGTGGTTACTCTATATCCTAATGGTGAGATGGGCAGGGATGCGGACGGGATTTGGTTCAGGTCCGTAAGTCCTGTTGTGTTTCAGATGCAACCCGTCAA
>JASCZI010272304.1:20211-43100 GCA_036250425.1 Stylosanthes scabra | reverse complement strand
TATATATATATATATATATATATATATATATATATAATGATAAATTTTAATGTATACATATTTTTTTAAAAAAAAAAAACGTCTTGTTTTCATCTTATTTTAATTCTATGTATTTACTTTTTGGTAACCTTGCATATTTATTTCTTTAAATAGTAATTACATGTCTATTTTTATTTTTAGTGACACTTAATTATGCTTTATTTTAACTATTATACATATTCATTTATTTCTCTCTATCATGAATATTTAATTTATATATAAAATATTTATTTATTAGTAAAGTAGAAAAAAAATGTACACAAAGAATTTCTCATTTTACAAGTTTGGTCTAAAAATTGCAAAAGAATTGGGCATAGTTTCGTGATTTTTTTTTTTTTTGAAAAAAAAGGAAATGGAAAAAAAGTAAGAGCAAGCTGAGTCAATGAAGTGAAGCGAATAAAATGCATCCAACTTCTCTAAATTATATTCATCATGTTACATTATTATTGCTTCGTATTAATGATTAACTCTTCTAATTAGTACTTACAAAACACTCTTATCTGTCTCTCACAACGAATTAAAATGGCAAAAAGCTTCAAGTACGTGATCCTTGGGGGAGGAGTTGCCGCTGTTAGTTCTCTCCCTCCCTTAATCAATTAATAATGTCTCCATACTTAGTTATGATTTTCGTGTTTTGTTAATATCTTAAAGAGATTTTGTTAACAAAACCCTTTAACGAATGTTCACAAGATGACAGGGTTACGCGGCCAGGGAATTTTCCAAACAGGGACTTAATGCTGGCGAGTTGGCCATCATTTCTAAAGAAGCGGTACACTTTATTATATTTTTTTACTATTCCATATTTTTATTCTATTGAGTTAAAACTTAAAACAATCAAGTATTTATGTTTTCATATGTGTCATGATAATTTATTGAGTCAAATAATCTAGATGTTTGTATATATTTTTTTTCTTACACTAGGTGGCACCTTATGAACGCCCAGCTCTTAGCAAAGGGTTTCTTTTCCCAGAGTGTGAGTTTCTACATTTTGCTGCTTGTCGTATTATACAATCAATCCCTTTTTTCTCTTCCTAAATTCCTTTTCTTGTATATATCCTTTTTAATGTAGTACAAAAAAATGTTACTTAAAAGGTCCCTTTTGCAATTTTTCCTAATCTTTTTAAAGATTAATCGTAAAGAAAACTCTCCTTATTGTTGTTTATTTTTTATTTTTCAAATATCATCTTGTTGCCTTATCATTTTGTATTTTGTATTTTGCAGCACCTGCTAGACTTCCTGGATTCCATGTATGTGTTGGAAGTGGGGGAGAAAGGTTGGCTCCTGAGTGGTACCAAGAACATGGTGATTTTAATTGAGACCTATGATCTTAACATGCAACAATTATTGTACCATTTTAAGAACATAATCATTCAAAATTTAATTAATGATTGAAGGGATAGAGTTAATTCTTAGCACAGAAATAGTGAAAGCAGACCTTGCTGCAAAGTCTTTGAGCAGTGCTAATGGAGAAACAATAGAATACCAGACTTTAATTATTGCAACAGGCTCAGAAGTAAGGAGCATTTTGTATATCAGAAAAGAAGTTGGAGATTTGTTGTCCAAATTTCATACCCTTTGTCATCATGCTAATATCTTATACTTTTTTTTTGTCTTCTCTTTTAATTGAAGGTTATAAGGTTAACAGATTTTGGTGTAGAAGGAGCGGATTCTAAAAATATATTTTACCTGAGGGAGATTGACAATGCTGAAAAATTGTATGAGGCAATCAAAGAAAAGAAGAATGGGAAAGCTGTGATTGTTGGAGGAGGATACATTGGTCTAGAGCTTAGTGCAGTTTTGAGGCTAAACAATGTTGATGTTACAATGGTCTACCCTGAACCTTGGTGTAGTAAGTGGATATTTTGTTGGTAATTAGTGACTGGATATTTGCATGTTGCTCTGTTAATGAATGGGGGGACATATGCCAAATATCTCCAAAAAATAAATAAAATAAAATAAAAATCTACAGGACCTAAGGGGAAAAACAATGTAAAATGGTAAAATCCACCATGGACGGTCCCTTATTAAAAACCCTTCTAAAAGAATTCTAATATGCACCAACTTGGTTGATTTAGTGGAATATTTATTTGGGTTGGTTTAGTGGTTTATTGAGAGTTCAAGTATCACTTTATGCATATAGCAACACATTGGTAAAGTGACAAATCCTTAAATAAAGTTTAGATCTGTGTGGACTTGTCATCGGAAGGGCTGGGGATTCTGTGGAGAAAAAAAATTCTAATAAGAAAGAGTACACTAACTTAGTCTTATTAAAGCTTTCTTAGCATATATTTTGATTTTGTACTCAAATGATACGATAAATGTTGCAGTGCCAAGACTTTTTACCCCTGACATAGCTACTTTCTATGAGGAATATTATGCAAATAAGGGGGTGAAAATCATTAAACAAACAGCTGCTAGTTTCACTGCTAATTCCGATGGAGAGGTAATGTTGCCTGTGATCTCTGCCCTTTACCTCTCTAAAATGATGATTTGGACTGTGAAGTTGCTAATCAAACTTAGCATTATTTCCATCCACAATTCAGCTGAAAGAAGTAAATTTGAAAGATGGAAGAGTTTTGGAAGCTGATATTGTTGTCGTAGGCGTCAGAGCAAGGCCTCGAACAAAGTTGTTTAAAGGGCAAGTTGAACAGGAAAGAGATGGAATCAAGGTTTGAGAAAATCAAATCTAGAGTCCTATGGCAGTTTTTTGTTTGTTCCTAAAATATACAATTAACAATGTTTCTATTGTCAACAATGACCATGATGAAGTTGTGCTAATGGTTTCAGACTGATGCCTTCTTCAAGACAAGTGTTGATGATGTTTATGCTGTTGGAGATGTTGCTATGTTCCCTATGAAAATGTATGGTGAGATGAGAAGAGTTGAACACGTAGATCATTCTCGCAAATCGGCCGAGCAGGCTGCAAAGGTTAGCGCATTCCCTTTAAGGGGCATTCTACAGTACAGATGTTGTATCATGGTGTGACAAATAATAAACATCTGCTAACTGTATAATTCACCTATCTTTAACTGTGAACAAGCCTTTGTGGACTCAAGAGAACTCATTTTGTGAGGATGTATTACTTGATGTAGGCCATCAAGGCAAAAGAGAATGGGGAAACACTAGAGGAGTATGACTACCTTCCATACTTCTACTCTCGCGCATTTGACCTGTCATGGCAATTCTACGGTGACAATGTTGGAGAGACAGTGATATTTGGAGACAAAGATCCAAAGTCAGCAAATGCCAAGTTTGGAGCATATTGGATTAAAAATGGCAAAGTGTTTGGGGTATTCTTGGAAGGTGGAACCCAAGAGGAGAACAAGGCTATTGCCAAAGCTGCTAAACTCCAGCCTCCGGTAGAAAATAAGGATCAACTTGCACAGGAAGGTGTTTCCTTCGCTACTAGTTTATGATGAACACTTTCTGGCCTAAAATAAAATTAGATGATTACTTTAGGAAGAATTATCATACATATCAGTGTACATGATTTTACCAACTCTCAAGTAATCGCCTGTTAATTCATGCCTGTTCTAAACAAAACTGAACTGAAGAGATGTATGTCTATAGAAAAGAAGAAAAGAAACCAAGAAATAAACTCATGTGTGTTTTCCAAATTGAAGTTCCATAACATCAATGAAGTCGATAAAAATATAAAACCAAATTCTTCCAACCACATATATCACTACAATTAACCAAAACTAAGAATCTCTAGATTAACAATCTTTCCCGAGAACAAAAGTTGAACAACCTACCACTTAGTCAAAGAGACTGAATCCCATATCCTGTATCACAAAAACAAATCCAAAACAAAACAGTCAGATTATTTTCAAAAACAAATAATAACAATAATATATTGAAGTAGTAGATGTAGTAGTAGTAGTAGTGGTGGCGGTGGCTTACATCATCTGATTCCTCCTTCTCTTCAACCTTCTCCTCTTTCTTTGACTCGGCTGCGGGAGCAGCAGCGCCACCTCCGCTAGGAGCAGCGGCAACGGCAACAGCACCGCCGCCACCGGAAGGCACCGATGCAAGCTTTTCCCTACCGGCGGCAATGAGCTCTGTTATGTCTTTGCCTTCAACTTCAGACAAAAGGAGCGTTATTCCATCATCATCAACTTCAGCTCCAACTTAACAATCCAAAAACAAAACAAAAAAATCTCTGTTAAAATCACCGATCAAAATATTCCACAAATCAACCAAAAATTAAGGAAAATAATATGAAAAAAGAATTGGATAAATGGAGAACGACGGTACCGGAGCCGAGGATATCCTTGATGTCAGCGGCGGAAGGGCAAGTGTTACCGCCGAGAACGGCGAGGAGATAGGCGGCGATGACCTTCATCTTGGTTCCAGAACAATGTATCGCGAGTTGCAGTGGGATCCGGTTAGTGAATTGGCTAAAGTGAGGGTTTTTCAGTTCTGCAAAATCATAAATAGGGTTAGGGTTCACTTCGCTCGGCACAAGAGCTTCTAGGGTTTTATTACCCGTGACCGACCCGTGTATTTGGGCCTTTCGGATCCACTCAGGGCCCTACTAAGCCCATTATTAAGTTTCTTCCTGCTGCCGGAAACCAAACGCACTAATGATGGTTCAGTTTATTTTTTTGTGGTCGTTAGTAACTTAGTATTATTCTACTTACAAAAAACAACATAGTATTATTCCATTTAATTTTTAACTTTATAAAATGTTTACTCTAATATTATAATTATATTTTGTGATTTAATTTAATGAATTTAATATTGATACACGTAGGTATAAAGAAATTTTACATATGCATTACGTTAATAAAAATAATTTATTTTTTCATTGACGTCATGATTATTCTTTGAAACTAACAAATATGAGTGTATGACTGTATAACTGTTACTCTAAGTGCATGAAAATTTAACTCTCCAAACTTACATTTTGTTTTTCAGTTTATCCTCTCTAAAATCTGAATATCAGGGATGTTTCATATCTAAAAAGAAGAAAGAACTGATTATAATTAGTGGTTTTTTTTTACACGATTTAGTAATTACAATAATATAGGTTGCAATGTGTTGCACGAACCCTCTATATACGAGCGTGTAACAGTGTAACACACTAACACGATCTATTCCTTTTTCCACATACATTAAATAGTGCGTTTTGAAAATATGATTATATGACTATATATAAATATATAAGTAGAGTAATACTTTACTTCAAGTTTTCAAGAATTTGTCAATAGATATTTTATTTTTCAACAAAATTTAATTACTAACTTGATAATACAATCTCCATGTTAGCTAAATCTTGTGTGATGTATAAAAAGCACAAGTGTAAACGTGCAATTTGCATTGGTGTGGCATGACCATTACAAGTCCAACAACGAGATTAGAGCGAGTACAGGATAGGTGGGAGAATATTTAAGTATTTATATCTAAACTTAAGTTTATGGATATTTAATTTTTAATCTCATATCCAAAATTACGAGTATATACTAACTTATATTTAAACTCACATATATCTATAATATAAGTAAATTAAATTAAATTAAATTACTCAATGAGATTATTCATTATCTAATAAAATACTTCATAAATATAATTAAATACACATAATATATAATTATTCACAACATGACAACAATACAATCGTTTTAAACAAAAAAATAGATTTAAGATTTTTCTAAATTAAAATTACCAAAACAACTATCTAAATATTATTAAATATCTAAAAAATCAAACTAAATTATATATATAAGTATAAAGGGCGGGATGAGCCACTCAATACCTGTACCCAAACCATACCTATGTAACCACCCCAAATACCCGTCCTGAGTGAGGGCGGGGCGAACAGGGTGGGGAAGGGGAGATTGCCATCCCTAAATGAGATTATCAAAATTGAAAAATGTGTGTAATTACTAATTATGGTTAGATGATGATGAGAACAAAGACTTTAAAACCATCGTTTAAATGTTTCTTGCTTTACTTGGTTACTGATCACTTATTGTTCTTCCAATAATACAGTCGTCTCCATTGTTTTACTAATCTGTATCATTATATATAGCCATAGCTAGCCATAGACACATTCTAAAGAGTAGAGCCAATGGAGGTTGAAACTCTTGTCCTCTCACCCTTTGATCAATCTCAATTCTCCAATAATAATATCTCTCACCCCACCAAAAATGGTGTCAACCAACATGCACTAGACCAGGTCAATGCTGCCCTCAAACTGCAGAAGGTCTACCGGAGTTACCGCACTCGCCGGCAGTTGGCTGATTCCGCCATTGTCGCCGAGGTGCTATGGTCTGTGTACGGAGTACCTATACCTCTAAGCTTAATTATTACACATGCAAAGTTACACTATGCATGAGAATGAGACTGAATTTATGCAATTTTTTTTTTTCATATTTGATATCAATTTGAAGGTGGCAAGCCATAGAGTATGCAAGGTTAAATCACAGCACTATTTCGTTCTTCAATTTGCCTCAGACTATGGCATCGAGGTGGACTCGGGTTTCACTTAACGCTTCAAAGGTTTCATCCTATTAGTCTAATTAAGCTTCAATTATTGTGATAGTTAGTGAATTTTATATGTGATATTAATAATATAATTTAATTGAGCCAATTTGGAATGAATTTTTGATTAGGTGGGTAAGGGTTTGTCCAAAGAAGCCAAAGCACAGAAGTTGGCTTTCCAGCATTGGATTGAAGCTGTGAGCAATAACTTAACCATTACCATTTTCTTATTTTGCTATGCATGTTTGTGGGATTTGATACTTGTATTCACATGGCAGATTGATCCGCGCCACCGCTATGGCCATAACTTGCAATACTACTATAAACAATGGTGTAGCACAGACTCTGGCCAACCCTTCTTTTACTGGTATGAGCTTTGTTTTCCTTTAATGAACCAAAAGCTAGCCTATGTATCATTCCTTTTATTGGCTATGCTTTCTTTTCATGTGATTCTTTTTAGCCTGAAATCATATGTTTTAGTGCAAGTGGTTGAATTGCTTAGCTGCTCTCTTGGTCTTGGTTTAGAACTTTTATGAGCACAATCAACATCTCAAAACAAGAACATTGATAATGATGTTTTCTGTTGTCTGTAAGTACAAGTTTGTTTCTCCTCTTTTTGAAGGTTGGACTTAGGAAATGGGAAGAATCTTGATCTTCAAGACTGCCCTCGATCAAAGCTCCAAAAACAATTGATTCAGTATCTTGGACCTGTATGTGCATCTTTGATTTAAATTTTGAAGTGCATAATTTTTTTTTGTTCCTTCTTTAAATTTAGTTTATGTTGACTGCTATTGCTGCTATCTTTTGAAAATGTCATGTTACTCCATTTTCTTCTTAGTCTTGATGATGCTGGTTTCTGTTGTCCAAAATTAGCTAGAAAGAGAACATTATGAATACATAATCCATGATGGAAAAATTATCCACAAGCTATCCGGAGATTTTCTTCATACAAAAGAAGTCTCTGAAGGTGAGAAGTGGATCTTTGTGATGAGCACCTTTAAGAAACTCTATGCTGCCAAGGTAACCTTTTGAAGAATATTTAGTATTACTATTTTACTATTTTCTTTAAAGAGGATCAACCATGTAACTCATTTATCACCGGCAAACATTGAAATCAACTTCTTCAGAAAACGAAGGGATTGTTCCATCATTCTAGCTTTTTGGCCGGAGGAACTATATTAGCCGCCGGAAGGCTAGAGGCCAAGCATGGGAGTCTAAAGGTATAATTATCTGCATATGTTTCATGATTAAATTGTTGCTAGATTTGTGTCCCTCATCCAAAAATTGTGAAATGGCTTTGAATTTTCAGTCCATCTCTGCATATAGTGGACACTACCGACCAGCAGACGACTCCCTTGATACTTTCTTATCACATCTCAGAGAAAATTGTGTCAAGCTTGATGAGTTTGAGGTAATTCATTTTCAACTTACTAACAGTAATATTGGCACACACATAAAAATAGATTTTTATTGATACAAAATTTGCATTTGAAAAGAAAAATGATGCTTACAGTGACAATTAGTTATGTTTAGCTACATCATTTAGTAAAGGATAAACATACTCCAATAAGTTATAATATGAATTAATATCTTGCATATTTTATTTATTAATTCTGATTAATGGTTTCAGATGAGAAAAGCAAATGAAGATTCTGATATATATGTGGAAGGTAAGCTTATTGAAAGAGCAACAACGTCCAAAGTTTCAAGCACAAGCCAAATATCTGAGGAAGATTATCCTCAAGGTGAACCTGTTTGTGTTTACAAGAGGACTCAAAAAACTAAAGTACCAAAGACAGCCATACAAGAAAGAAAGAATTGTAAGGAGGACTCAAAATCCTACCAACTGGGACGCAGACTTTCACTAAAATGGTCAACAGGAGCTGGACCTAGAATAAGATATGTTGCTAACTATCCTTTGGAGCTTAGGACACAGGCATTAGAGATGCTTAACCTCACTCCAAAATCCCTTCATTATTGCCTCTAGTGGTAATTAATACTCTTAAAGCTTTTCTTAAAATGTTAACTATTCATATTAACCCTGCAAGGCCTTACAAATGTTGGCTCAGATCTTTTTCTGCTGTTTGCCTAAGAATTGTTGTGCATCGCGACCATGCCCTATGGAGAATTAAAATATAGAAGTAGGAAATAATAATAACACAATCACAACATAAGAGAATTAACGTGGAAACTCATAAATAGGGAAAAACACGGCCATTGCCAAACGACAACCAAGAAAATATTATGGAACAATGATTACACCATACATCACAATATTTTCTACTCCGTCACCAAACACTTCCACACTACACCCTCTACACTCTTACAAGAGAAAACTCTAAAGTAGAAGAAGGAATATAAAAGTCATACAATGGGTATTGACTTGGTACCCATAAAACACTCAACTTAAGCCTCTATTTATAACATAAAGGCCCACCTACACTTCTTAGGTCAAGCAATGTGGGACTTGTTATAAACATTATTTTCAACCAAACCCAACAATTTCCACCTTGATTGAAAATAATGACATTGTCAACACCGACAATCATAGCTCTATAGCTATCACACTCCACCATAAAAAAGTGCATCCACTTAGAATTAACCAATTCTAAGAATTTCTTCGGCACATGTCAAACAAACCTTGTTGAGACTTTATGGTGTTGCTTTCCATGTTGGCTTTCCTTGGAAGTAACTCAGCCATCGACATAACTCCACCATCACACAACTTGCATCAATCGCCAACCAATGTCCATGTGTAATTGTGGACCCGCTAACAGCTCATCCTCTTCCATGGCATTACAGACCTACCAAAAGAATGTATCTCTCAACCAGAGAGGCGCTGACTCGGAGCCTTTTGCCGAACTTGCTCCACCTGGACAATATCTCATTGTATGGCCAAACTTTTCGCATCTTGTGTAACCCAGATTGTATCAATACATCCTTGACTTGAACTTTCCACAAGCCAAATAACACCACAGAGCATACTAAGAATTTACATCCACGAACCATAGTCTGATACCACTTGTTGGGCATCGCGACCATATCCCATGGAGAATTAAAATAGAGATGTAGGAAAGAACAATAACAAAAACCACGACCGTTGCCAAACAACAACCAATAAAATATTATGGAACATGGATTACACCATACATCACAATATAAGCACTCCCATCTCAATGATTACAGCGTCTACACTCTTACAAGAGAAAACTCTAAAGTAAAAGAAGGAATTTAAAAGTCATACAATGTGTATTGACTTGGTACCCATAAAACACTGAACTTAAGCCCCTATTTATAACATAAAGGCCCACCCACACTTCTTACATCAAGCCATGTGGAACTTGTTATAAACATTATTTTCAACCAAACCCAACAAGAATCTATGAAACCAACCTAGGAGCGCATTAGCATTCCTCCTTGTACACTAACACTTCTTAATTAGAATGTATGATATTTACCATCTTAACTAATTTCATTAATATTTGAAATATTTAATAAATAAAATAATGAACTAATAGACATGTAGGTAAGTAACTATATACATCCAAAAGTTGTTGTAGCATTATCTCGCAACAACTTCAGATATTGTTACTTCATTTAATGAACATTCACGTTCTTGCTTCCGAATAAATTCATTTGGTTCGGGCTCTGGCTCAGTGACATCTCTTCCTCTTGAAAATGCAGGTTTGTGTGGAACTGAAAGTGTGTCTTCGTTTCGTAACATAGAAGGAATTTCCAACATTGATGGCCTATCATTTGCATCTTCCTGCACACATAATAGAGCTATATGCATGCACCTCAAGACTTTACATGGTGTACCTGCGTCTTCAAGTGTAGGATCCGCAAACTCCATGCATCTTCCTTCTTTCCACATTTCATAAGCCTGAAAAAAGAAACCGATTCTTCATCAGCCACTACAGACTTTTTCAATAAAATCTTACAGAACTTTATTTTTAACTATTGGTATTAATTTTACTTACATACTCCATGAGGCTTAAATTTTAGTGCTCACCATAAAGTTTTGCTATCCTTTTACCACTTATAATTTGTAAAAGTAGAACTCCAAAACTATACACATCATATTTTATTGAATAGGACCGTCTCTTAATGTATTCAGGAGGGACATAACCACTGTATTCAATAGAAAAAAAAAATGAATGATGTGCATTAATAAGCTAGATAAATAGAACAGAACATCCGAAACATAAAGAAATAGAACATTTAATTTAAGTTGTTGGCTGATGTTAGCTGGATTTTTATTGGTTACCTAGCATGATTGATAACAAAATCATGTCCTTCACAAACATTACTTACAATGTTCCAACAAGTTTGTCTTGCCATACCGAAGTCTGAAATTTTTGGCTTCATTTCGCTATCTAACAAAATGTTACTTGCTTTTATATCTCTATGAATTATTGTAAACCTTGAATATTCTTGTAGATAAAGAAGTCCTTGAGTAACCCCTTCAATAATGGCTATGCATTTGTTCCAATCTAAAATAGACTTCCTGACAGGATCTGATTGGAAATCATTTGGAAGTAAGCTTTTAGACCCCATATTAACAAAATGAACTTCTATTAATTAGTTTATTAAATCCAATCCAATCCTATATTCTCAAATCTACTTGTTAATTGTGCTTGATTTGATCAAAACCACGAGGAAGATCCATAGAAACTACTAATTGTTTGACAGAAGAAATAAATAATTAAACATATATCTTAATAAGAATGCATTGTATCAACGAACAGATTCAATCATGAAACATTTTGAGCTGTGAAAGAATCTGACCAAATAGATAGTAGTCCAAACTTTTATTCGGCATGAACTCGTAGATCAACATATGTTCATCCTTATCAATGTAGAAACCCAATAAGCGAACAAGATTCACGTGTTGCAGTCTTGCAGTAAGTGTTATCTCATTTTTGAACTCTTCAAAACCTTGTGTAGAAGTTTTTGCTAACATTTTTAGTGCTACTTCCTTACCATCTCGTAGAACTCCCTAAAGAAATTATATATACATATTTGTAGTTTACTATCAATATACGGTAAATTGAAAAACAATTAGAGAGAAATGATAGACTTGCAGCCATAGTTGATTACTCGGTTGTGTAGTTGATTTTTGTACCTTATAAACAGGACCATAGCCACCCTGACCAAGCTTATTTTCAATTGAAAATCTCTTAGTGGCCAACTTAATTTCCGAAAGGCTGAAGACTCGGATATCAGGAACACTTACACTGCCTTGAAAATCCCCTGCATCTTTAGCTGCCTTTTTCAGACCTGTGGACATAAGTGTGACAAAGTGACTAATTAACAGAAGTTTTCCACCAAGAGCACACCATTTATTTAATAATGTCACCTAAATTGGACTAAACATATTGATAAAGAGGTTACCCTTTGATTCAAAGATCCTCTTCCAGAAGTAGTAAATCATAACTCCCAATAGAAGAGAACACCAGACAGTTGCTATCAAAATGATCACCGATCGCCCACTATAGCGCCAGCCATCGTGGCCACTTAGAGCCTGTTGGGCTGAGACAAAATTAACAGTTTCATCCTATAATCTATCTTGGAGAACAGAATTCAAAGAAGCAAGTAGTAATGTCAGTTAGTTTTTGTTACCTGCTGCAGTAGAAAGCACCCAATTGTGATCGTAGGAGAGTTCCCACACAGCATAACCAAGTAAGTTCTTTTCCCTGGCATAAGACACCTTGGTTTTGACGGCATCAACATCGTCAAAACCTATCCAAGTTGATCCAATAGAGCAATAGTTCACCACATAGGTAGCATTATACGTTATAGTAGTTCCTCCGTGTCCTTGAATGTAATCCTTGATGCCCTTATAGGTCATGAACCCTGTACTATCATTAGTTGCAGGACCAGCTGCTGCTGCACCTATTGCACTGTCTCTTGGATTTCTTAGTTTCCAAGCAAATCCAAAGAAAGGTAACATCAAAACCAACTTGGTAGAAGCTATTCCGGAATCTAGCCATTGCTTGATAGCACTATCTGTGTTGAGTTGACTTGAAGGATCATACAAGGCTGCAGGCGCTGCTGTAAAATTCGGTTCCCTCTGAGGTGTGTGGTAGCTAAAAGCCGAAACAAGGACCCAATTCAAGTTGTCTTGAATAGATTCGACCGGGTAATACGAAAAGCTGTAACCCGGTTTATATTCAACAAATGCAGTTATGATGAGCTCTGGATTGGTAGAGTTTGTTGCCTCAGACTTTGCAGCTGCTCTCCACTCTTGAAAGAGCATTCCAATATAGTACATGTGAACGCTTGAATTGATAGGAAGCCATGCGAGATCGAGACCTTGAAAGCCGTAAAGCCTGGCGATTCTTATTGAAGATTGAATGAAGGAGTTCCTTGAAGAAGGTTTTCTTATCATGGATGATAAGACCTCAAGCGAGATGTTAGCTCGGCTGCCTCCAATGGAAAGAAGAGTAGAAAGAGAGGGGTTGTTGTTCTTCACGGTGGCTGTGAAATGAGAGAAGGATCGGTGGTCATCAGCAGAGACAGAGAGCTCGCTGGTGGAAGAGTTTACGTCGGCGAAAGCATAAACAAGGTGAGTGTAGAGTGCAACGTTTATGTGAGAAATGGGAAATCCAGAATTGTAATACCAATAACCAACTTGTACCCAACATTGTGCCTGTTGCCATGTTTGAAAGCCTTGTAAAAGGACCACAACTGCAATTGCTGTGTTCAAAATTCCTATCTTCATCTCATCGGTGTTATCTCCTTTCGCAGGTTGCATTAAGCAGCATCAAGAGACAGAGAGAAGTTGCTAATTTACTTTTATTGTAATGAAGTGGTTTGTCATAGACTCATAGGTTTGCCGGGCGATTAAATCAAAATCAGCCATGAATAAATTATTATTTTCCCTGCATATAATATAATCACGAACATTTAGTAGTTAGTAATGAGATGATTAATCGTTAATATTGCTTTGATAACGGATACTATTACAAGTCCAATATCTACAATGCCTGAGTGTTTATAGATGTGAGGCATCCTCATCCCATGATCTAGATATGAGACTTGTAATTAACCTTAGAATTCACTTATATCTATCAACAATGCTACAAAACAAATATTAAGGAGCCCTTAGTGAACCAAGTTATCATTCGAAATTGATATCTTTATATAAAATAGAATTGGATTTTTTTTTCTCTTCTTCTCTGCGTTTTTCCTCCTCCTCCTCCTTCTTCTTTTCTGCGTTCCTCCTCATCTGTCTCCTCCTCTGCGTTATACTTTTTTTTTCCATTCTTATCCATTGTGAATGTCATCATTGTCGTCGTCATCCTTCTCCTCCTCCTCCTCCCTTATGTCGTCGTCGTTGTTGCCGCCGTCGTCATCATTGTCGGAAGAAGCAGCAGCTCAACGGAGAAATTGCGTGATAAGCGTGGTTGACGATAGAAAAAAGGCACTGAAGTTGGTTGGATTTGGTTGCTAAAATGCTTGGTTAGATAGAATTATTAATATAAAAAAGGTGCATAAACAAGGAAATGAAATGTTCCCACAACAAACGATGTGAACTTCCAAGAGAATGTGTGTGCGCTTACATAGCTGGCTTTTTGAAAATTAGATTTTAAAATTTAAAAACCTCAATTTTTTTTATTATGTTATTTGATATTAAAATAATCTTCTATTTGACATCAGCTATGTTAGGTGTATACTGAAATCAACCACCACTTTCGGCCACCGTATTTTATACGGCATACAAATCAAAAAAATAAAAAATCATTTGAGTTATGAGCATTCCTTCTTGAAAATTTGCTTTTGGTTCAACTTGAAAAGATTTGAGTCTTGCATTTGAATGATCCATCTTCAGCTGAGTCATTCATCTGAATCTCCTATTTGTTGATGCCGCCGTTGCTACCTCGGCCAACGTCGTTGCACTGCTAAGCTCAACTGCTATCCCAAGTTGTTGTTGCTGCAACGGACTGCAGATGAGAAGGGAGGAAGCTTCCCCGTGTTGCTGCTGCTACTGTAGTTGATCCGTCTCAGATCTAGTGTTAGCAGTGTTGCTATTTTCCATCAGACAGGTATTACTATGATGCTGATCTTTGTAAAATTCTACTTTTGTGTGTTGATTCTAGAGCTGCCAAACAAATGGAATTCGAAAGATACGGAGAGTGGAATGTGTGGCAGAAACAAAGGAATACTAGAGAATGGACCACCGAGAAGTACAGAAGGTTGGAAGCCACTTCTTTTTCAATTTTTGTGGACAAATTACCAATTGATGTTTCCAAAAAAGAGTTATTTCACTTATTCAAATGGAGTGGCTGGATTAATGATATTTACTTAGATAGAAAGGTGAAGGAAAGAAAGGCTTATCTATTGCATTTGTAAGATTTACAACAAAAGATGGAGCTTTAAAGGCTATAGCTGAAATGGATAATATCAACTTGCGAGGGAATAAGGTTAGGGTTAAGGAGGCTTACTACAGGGGAGACTATGATTATCGTATGGGATATCATGCAGAACTGATAAATACTACTGGAAGAGTGGTCAAGAAAGTAAATGGAAGAGAGTTTGATCCAACAGGGGAGTTAGTGATAAACATCAGGTGTGAGGATACAGTGGAGGAGAATAGTGTTTTAGGTTTAGAGGAGATTTTGGATGAGTGGAGTTTCTTAAGTTACAATAAGAATTTATCAGTGTGTGCAACAGTGGAGAAGGATCTTTCGATAAAACAGGTGATAAAGAACAACAATAAAGAGGAACATCAAGAGAGCAGAAATGTTTTACTACAGGTAGTCTTGAATGAATGGGACAAAGAGGGTCTTCAACAAAGGGTCAGAAAGGTGTTAGAGGAAACTCTTTTGGGACAAAATGGGACAAAGGAAGATGAAGGAAAGAACTTTGATGAACAGAGTGAAGGTGATCAATATGAATGGGAGGATGACTTTACAAGCAACTATGTGCACTCCCTCGATTTGGATGAAACTTTAAACCATATGTGGGAGGTTCATTGCCAAGGAAGTAAGATAAAGAAAAAGAAAAAGAAGCGGATAACAAGTGAAATAATTAGAAACAAGGTGACTAACGACGTGCAGAGTTTAGGTAACCCGAAGATGTGCAAGATGGAGATGAAGCATTGGACAAGGAGAATGACAACGACAATGTAATAGAAGTGGTACAAGTTAAGGAACTTGATAAGACAAAATGTAGAGAAGAATGTGTGTCAAATTTTGATTATGAGATAGGAGACTATGAAGATGGCAAGATTTAATGGCTATTTTAAAGGAGCAAAACGAGGCCCTAGATTTGAAAAGAAGAAAAGCAAAACAAAAGGAGAAAGCATGTAAGAGCAGATCGAAAAAAGCTAAATAGAGTGAAAGAAGGAGATCAACATGACCTATCAAAGTAGAGAAGCGTGGCTTTCTTAAAGGAGATTCTTTGGAGATTCGGGCTTGCGGAATCGCTACATAGAGTTCGTGTGTCTAGTATTTTGATGTCTCTGTAGTTGTTGGTGTGTTTTATTTATCTCTTTGGGTTATTATTTCTGGTGTGTTTTGATTGGTGCTGTTGTTCTAGTGGGTGTTTCTGGTAAGGTGTTTCGTTGTTGGGGCGTTTTTTGGTGTGGTTTAGGTGTTGTTGTGTTTTTTAGTACTTTGTTGTACTCTAATCTCCCCTACAGAATCGAGAGCTAGAACAAACTATCTATAAAAAAAAGAAAAAGAAAATGAAGACCCTGAGTCTCTGATTAATATGTGGAAAGCAAGCTTATTGAAGGAGTAACAACGTCCAAAGTTTCAAGCACAAGCCAAATATCTGAGGAAGATTATTTGCAAGGTGAACCTGTTTGTGTTTACAAGAGCACTAAAATAAGCCAAGCTATCAAAGATTGCAATACAAGAAAGAATGAATTCTAAGGAGGACTCAAAATCCTACCAGCTGTGACACAGACTTTCACTAAAATGGTCAACGGGAGCTGGACCTAGAATAAAATATGTTGCTAACTACCCTTTGGAGCTTAGGCTACAGCCATTACAGATGCTTAACCATACTCCAAAATCCCTTCATTATTTCCTCTAGTGGTAATTAATACTCTTAATCTTTTCTTAAAATGTTAATTATTCATCTTAACCCTGCTAGGCCTTACAAATGTTGGCTCCATCAAATTGCTTGATCTTTTTCTTCTGTTTGCCTAAGAATCTATAAAACCTAGGAGCGCATTAGCATTCGCAGGCTTTTTAATTAAAATGTAAGATATTTACCATCTTAACTAATTTCACTAATATTTGAAATATTTAATAAATAAAATAATGGACTAATAGACATGTAATTTATAAATTTAAATTAAAGTTGTTGTAGCACTATCGCGCTACAACTTCAGATATCGTTACTTCATTTAATGAACATTCGCGTTCTTGCTTTCGAATAAATTTATTTGGTTCTGGCTCTGGCTCAATGACATCTTTTCCTCTTGAAAATGCAGGTTTGTGTGGAACACAAAGAGTGTCTTCATTTCTTAACATAGAAGAAATTTCCAACATTGATGGCCTATTATTTGCATCTTCCTGCACACATAATAGAGCTATATGCATACACCTCAGTACTGTGCATGGTGAACCTGCGTCGTCAAGTGAAGGATCCACAAACTCTATGCATCTTCCTTCTTTCCAGAGATCATAAGCCTGAGAAAAGAAACCAAATCCTCATCAGCCACTATGGACTTCTTTCAATCAAATCTTACAGTAGCTTAATTTTTAAATCAAGCTATACGTATTAATTTTACTTACATATTCCAGGAGGCTTAAATTTTAGTGCTCACCATAAAGTTTTGCTATCCTTTTACCACTTATAATTTGTAGAAGTAGAACTCCAAAACTATACACATCATATTTTATTGAATAGGACCGTCTCTTAATGTATTCAGGAGGGACATAACCACGGATACAATAGAAAAAAAAAAGGGAATGATGTGCATTAATAAGCTAGATAAATAACAAAATCATGTCCTTCACAAACATTACTTACAATGTTCCAACAAGTTTGTCAGTGATTGCTTCTTCACCTTTTGTAAATATTCTTGCCATACCGAAATCTGAAATTTTCGGCTTCATGTCGCTGTCTAATAAAATGTTACTCGCTTTTATATCTCTGTGAATTATTGTAAACCTTGAATATTCTTGTAGATAAAGAAGCCCTTGAGTAACCCCTTCAATAATGGCTATGCGTTTGTTCCAATCTAAAATAGACTTCCTGAAAGGATCTGATTGGAAATCATTTTGAAGTAAGCTTTTTAGCACCCATATTAACAAAATGAACTTCTATTAATCAGTTTAATTAATTCCAATCTAATCCTATCTTCTCAAACCCAGTTGTTAATTTTCTTGATTTGATCAAAACCACGAGGAAGATCCATAGAAACTACTAATGGTTTGACAGAAGAAATAAATAATTAAACATATATCTTAAGAAGAATGCATTGTATCAACAAACAGATTCAAACATGAAACATATAGAGCAGTGAAAGAATCTGACCAAATAGATAGTAGTCCAAACTTTTATTTGGCATGTACTCGTAGATCAACATATGTTCATCCTCCATCTCCATGTCCTCGAATATAATCCTTGATGTCCTTATAGGACATTAACCCTCTTGTACTATAATTAGTTGCAGGACCAGCTGCTGCTGCACCTATTGCATTGTCTCTTGGATTTCTCAGTTTCCATGCAAATCCGTAGAAAGGTAACAACAAAACCAACTTGTTAGGAGCTATTCCGGAGTCTAGCCATTGCTTGATAGCACTATCTGTGTTGAGTTGAGTTGAAGGGTCATATAAGGGTGCAGGTGCTGCCGTATAATCTGGTGCCCACAGAGGTGCGTGGTAGTTACAAGCCGAAACATGGACCCAATTCAAGTTGTCTTGAATAGATTCGACCGGGTAATACGCAAAACTGTAACCTGGTTTATATTCAACAAATGCAGTTATGATGAGCTCTGGATTGGTAGAGTTTGTTGCCTCAAACTTTGCAGCTGCTCTCCACTCTTGAAAGAGCATTCCCATGTAGTACATGTCAGAGCTTGATCTGATTGGAATCCATGCTAGATCGAGGCCTTGAAAGCCGTAAAGCCTGGCAACTCTTTTTGAAGATTGAATGAAGGAGTTCCTTGAAGAAGGATTGCTTATCATTGATGATAACGCTGTGATGCTAGTTCGGCTGCCTCCAACGGAAAGAAGCATAGAAACAGAAGGATTCTTGTTCTACACGGTGGCTGCGAAATAAGAGAAGGATCGGTGGTCATCAGGAGAGACAGAGAGCTCGCTGGTGGAGGAGTTTACATCGGCGAAAGCGTAAACAAGGTGAGTGTAGAGTGCAACGTTTATATCAGGAATTGGAAATCCAGAATTGTAATTCCAGTAACCAACTTGTAACCAAGATTGTACTTGTTGCCATGTTTGAAATCCTTGTAAAAGGACCACAACTGCAATTGCTGTGTTCAAAATTCCTATCTTCATCTCATCGGTGTTATCATTTGCATTTAGCAGGATCAGGAAAGAGAGATAGAGAGCAGTTGCTAATTTAATTTCATTGTAATGACATTGGTTTGTCATAGGTTTGGCCGCCGATGAAATCAAAATCAGATATGAATAAATTATCATTTTCCCTGCATATGATTTAATCATGAAATCTATTCTATCTAGTAGTTATCTAACTTGATCCCTGAATCAAGTGATAAGGTTTGATTTCTGACTCTTATAAGTTTAATAATGAGATGATTACTCGTTAATTAACATAATAACATTGCTTTTAAATGTACAGTGAATACAGTTAACTGACAGAAAGTTCCAATGATGCAAGATCGATACATATTAGTTGGCAGTTTAGCGAATCCAATAATATATATATAAAGAGTAACGTTACGGAAGTAATATTAGGAGACTAATAGAGAGCCCATGAGTGTAATTAGAGAAATAATAGGTGGTAAAAGAGGAGAGAGAAAAGAAGGAAAAAGCCTATTAGCCACTTGTGGGCTAAAAAATTATGGGTTCCCTACACTTTCTCATAAGTAGTGAGTAAACAAGGAAAGTAAATGTTTATGCACTTGCATTGGAATTTTGCTAGGCTTGTTGACATACTGATATATGTGCCACTTGTGGTATATCCATATTCCATAATAGGTTTAATTGTTGTTCAATCGTTTTAAGAATAATATTATTAAAAAAATAATATATAAAAAATAATTCTATTTGCACACAAAAATAATTCTTATATATATATATATAATTTTATTATTTTAATATATATTTTATATTTTAATGTGTATTATGTGTAAATACTAAATAGCATCGTCCTATATAAAAATAAAATAAATTTGAGAAAGTTTAGGGAGTCCATAATTTTTTAGCAAATAAGTGGTCAATAGGCTTTTTTCTTCTTTTCTCGCTTCTTTTTTACCATCTATTATTTCTCTAATTATACTCATAGGCTCCCTATTAATCCTTTAATATTAGTTTCGTAACATTACTTAATAAATTTATGTATACCATTGTACACATCTGTATTTATACTTTTTATATTGTTAAATGGTGTGTAGTATATATTTGATTATTATAAAAAAATTATTATATTATTATAAGAGTTTAATTTTAATGCACTGATAAAAAATTTTACATCATTATTTAATTAAATTTATGTATTTATATAATTTTAGTGAATGAGTTTCTAATAAGATATTTTAGTCCAAAATAAAGTGAAAAAAAGTAGAGGATGATTGATGCGAAACCAAAATATATATAATTTTTTAATTTTTAATTTCTATGATTTCTAGTCCTAATAAATTTAATTGGCATTATTTTGGTCTTAATTCTTAAACGGTGTTTTGATTGAAAGTGGTTAATTAGAAGGTGGAAAGTGGAATGAAGGAAGGCGGAGGGAGAAGGGAAGAAATCAAGAAAGGAAGGGAAGGAATAAGCCGACTTTTGGAAAATTGCAAGTGCGGCAAATCTCCTACGTGGGCAAGCTGAATGAAACGTGGCAACCCAAGATACATGGCCGCTTACAATCGAAGATGTCCACTTGTGATCTGGCAAGACACGTGGCACTCACACACTCCCTGTGGGCCCCTCTCCCTTCTGCTACCCACTGAGCAAACTCAACCATTCCATTCCTAACCCCTCTCTCCTTCTCTCTCTCTTGTTCGGTTCTTTACTCGCACTACCTCTTCCACTTCACCACCGTTACACCGTTACACTTTCTCTTTTTCTCTTCCTTCTTGAATTCTTTCTCTCTCTTGTTTCTTTCTTCGTTGAGCTCATGGAACTGGAGAAGCGGTGCGCTTCAAGCTCTTTCTCTTCTTCGCCTTCCTCCTCGTCTTCGTCTGCGTCGGAGGACCACCGTGCGGATCGCCTCGTCAAGACGGAGATTGAAGCCGCCGAGACTCTCGCTGACTTGGCGCACCTCGCCATGCGCGAGACCACCGCCTCTCGCTCCGCCGACGCGCCACGATTCACGCGCCACTCTCACTCGGATCTCTCTCTCTCAGTCTCTGCCCCTCTCCCCGGGGTTAGTGTTTTGTTTTAAACTACTTTGTTTCCCTCTGTTAACTAATTACTTAATTATATATTCTTTGATTTATTTATTTAATCACGCGATTCTAATCCGAATTTAACAGTTATACACATGTGAGAAACAGTCAATACTGTTGAAAAAAAATAAACATTACTATAGAAGCACGAGTCAACAACGATTACAATTACAAATAACACTATATAGGAAGAGAAATAATATTAATTAATTTCTTCTTTATGCCGGTGAACGAAGTGAAGCGAGTCAAGTTACTATTTCAAGTTTCGACGTATGAAATCGGATTAGTTTTCCATAATTGATCAGACTGTGATTACAAAAAGCAAGGTTACTACACATGGACATGTTTTCGTCACGAAGAAGATAATAGTAATTGATAATCGTTACTTAGCTTAATATATTTGACTAAATTGTTTACCATGACAGTCGCATCTTAGTTATATTTTTATGACATGAGATGTGAACGAAATGGTGGGTGATTTTCTGTTCCCACTTCATGTATTTTGGACTTGTTTTCTTGGGTTGCAGTTCCTTATCCTTATTTGGAAATGAAGAAAGAATGTGTAGCATCTTTTTATTGTGTGGATTTGATTTTGATCTTTCATGTTTGTAAAATTAGTAAACATGCTAAAGGATAAAAGCTCAAGCCAAGGGCACAATAGCAATTTCATCCTAGCTAGTTTTGTCCATGTGCAGAAAACCAGTTAAAATATGTATAGAATTTGTTACCTAAGTTATATATATTTTGTTATTTTAATATGAGAATATTCGGGACTATCTATGAAGTTGTTAATAGAACTGTGGTCATGCCTAAGTATGTTTTCTTCATCCCCTTGTGATTTCCTTATTATACTATTACTGCTTATTATTGATAAACAACCTTACCCCGTCTTCTGAAGAAAAAAAATGGAAAATAACTTCACTTAGCGGGGCTAAAGCTACATTGAATTTATTTCTTTATGTTAACTTCAAATGAAAATGGACAAGTCAATTAACTGTAGAACACACCCATTAATCAAGAGAGTATTACCAAGTATGTAACATTTCAGGTGGAATTTAGAAATATTTTAATTTTGAAGAAGGGCTTCATACAGTGAGAACCTATTGATAAGAAGAGCTACGAAAAGCAGATAGCCCTGGATAAAGTTGTATTTCTTATTCTTCCTCCCATTTTTGGACCAACATTGTTCTAACAACTTGTATTTCCATTCATAATAATTTTTTTTACACCACATTGTACCAAGCAGCATTGTTGCTTTAATTTTGGCAGGGAGAAGCTATTGCAGGCCAGCAGCTAGATGAAAAACCGGTTGCTTGTAATTCTGGAGAAACAGAAAGGAGGCAGGATGACTGCTTAAGACATGTGAAGGGGGAACAGCAGGATGCTGATCCACTGAAGACTACAAGCTACGCTGGCGTTCGCTGCAGCAAGTCAAGGCGTAATTTAACTGAGGTATAAGAAAACTTGAATTTTCCTCCACTGCAATGATTGGCTCTTGAAATCTATTTGGTTCTTTGTTTAGGAAGAAAAAGAAGCACGGAGAATTCGCAGAATATTGGCGAACAGAGAGTCAGCTAGGCAGACAATCCGTCGTAGACAGGTGTTTTGCTTATGGACTGCCTAATGTTAGATTTCCTTATGGATTGCCTAAAATCTTGACCAAACAAACACACTTATATTTGTTGCCCCATGCTTGACTTCCTGTTTTGTTGCCACATAGTTTATTTGTCAACTTATATTGCCTGTGCTCTTTGATCATTACTTCCACTTAAGGAAGGATCTTCACGTTAGCTGATTTATTATTCATTCCCTCTCTGAT
>JASCZI010272304.1:0-20085 GCA_036250425.1 Stylosanthes scabra | reverse complement strand
AACTTTAGAATGCAAATTACTTGAAGCATCATTGTTGGTAATGAACCATAAATGTCCGTGGTATGTGACCTGAAGCAAATATGGTTAAGCATGTACTTTCCCATAGTCGTAGTAATAAATTAACAACAAGTCTTATTTTGATTATATTAATAGGTGGGCAGCATGCAGAATTTAGTTTTAAATAAACGTGATATGTCTTTCATGTAAAAGTACAGAAGTCAACAAAACTAAATAGAAGTCCATGTGTGATGTAAGAGAGTAATGTCTGTATAACTTTTTTAAATGCACTATTGCCGTGTTATGTATTATGCAAACAAGGTAATCTATCTTTTTTAATTAGCAAAATTTTTCAAGCATAACTTTCATATGAAAATTCCCATTTATAGATTTTTGGTTACCGATTTATTTTTGCTGGACCAAAACTCTCAAATGTACAGTTTTATTTATATGTAAAGGTGACTGCATATTTCATTCCATATTACTTATGTACATAAGTAAATTTGAAAGAAAAAAAAAACTAATACACGGATATTTCTGCAACTTTCGTAAGAGAGAGGAGAGGGAAATAAAGAAGTATTCTTGCAAGTGTCTAATTGTTCTGACGGGTTTTGTTTAATTGGAAGATTGAGTAGTTCTATTTTTCTTTGTTTGTCTGCTGGTTTCTTTCAGGCTTTGTGCGAAGAGTTAACCAGAAAAGCTTCCAATTTAGTGCTGGAGAACGAAAACCTGAAGAAGGTATGCTATTGTCTACTACTTTTCATTGTCTTCATTTGGACGAGGCACTCTCTAAGATATTATTGATTATTGTTATTATTTTTTCTCTCTCTTGGATGTTTGTCTGATGTTCACTCCACATTTGTAAAATTTATGGTGACAAGGAGAAGGATATGGCTCTGAAGGAGTATCAGTCTTTGGAGACTACAAATAAGCATTTAAAGGCACAGGTAAATTCTGCCATTTTAGAGATTCACAAGAGCATAATCTTCTTGTTTGCAAAACTAGTAGATAAATACTGGTTCCATTTGCAGATAGCCAAGTCAATAAACAATGAGGTAGACAAAACTCCTGTTGAACAGGAATCATCTGTGGCTGAGGTAACAAATTTATCTGGTAGTGCCCCATGGTTCGTTTATAACCATTTTCCAGTCACACAATTATTTTGGCCCCCCATCATTCAGTCTTCTAATCCAGTTCAAGTACAACATCCACCATTTGGTTCCATTCCCACTCCGTCTACTGTTTCTATGCCATGCTCTTCCGAGACTGACTCATTTCACAAGCAAAACAACCTTGTAAATGACAATAGGACACAAAATCCATTATACATGTTACCATGTCCCTGGTTGTTTCCTCTTCCAGAGTTTGAAAATGGACAACCAGCACCACCTTCCATTGGCCTAATTGATAAACGAGATGAACTTTCCCTAGGTAAACATTGTAGTCCTTCTTTGTCTTTGAATACAGTGGCAACTATGGATTATCAACCAGCTCTACCAATAAAGCCTAAAACTGAAGCTTCTGGCTGGACAGAGGCCAGATCAACTCATGATGCTGGCAACACCATTATAACATTTCCATTGGATGGAGCTGAGCATAAAACAGGAAGTCACATTATAGGGAACCACCATGGACCTTCACTTGATTGTAATGGGAATGTGTCTGATGTCAAGCAGGAGCAAGAGCAAGAGCATGACCTCGAGCTTCAACTACATTCTGTTCCCAAGTTATCTTTGTCTTCAACAGCATCTCATACTGCAACTTCTCCACAGGAAAAGAAACAAACAAAGTCCTTATGCTCAGGTAAAAGTTTAGCGGATGCAATTGCTGCGACAGAGGCTAGAAAGAGGAGAAAAGAACTAACTAGGTTAAAGAGCGTCCATAACCGACAGTACCGGATGCATTGTTGACTTGTCAATCCACTGGTTAACCTTATGGATCAAATGTGCACCCATTACTAGCTTTCCCAGGTCGCACCTGCTTTTGACCTGATGGAAGTTAAATTGAGGTGAGTACAGGTTAACTATATCCATTGACCACTGAATTACGAGAATGAAGACCAAATCATGTATAGCACTTTGATATAGTTTAAGGTTTTTTACACTCGTTTGTTTTTTTTTTATTAAATTCCTTACTGGGACGATTATTCGCCCAAGGGAAGAGAAAAAAAGTGGGGATCGTTGGTTTTGTAAAGTGGCGAAACCAATTGAGTTCCTTTATTGGTAGTTGATATCCGGATTCTCTTAACTTTCAACAATGTTTCTGAGGCTTAGAGCAGTTAATCCCATATGTAGCGTGCATTGTTGCACAATAACCACGTGTCAGTCATATTTCCTTTAAAAGTTATTCTGCAATCACTATAATTTTTTTTTTAAGTTAGTTATATCAGCATAACTGTCAGACCTTGTGATCTTTCTGTAATCCTTAACACAGTAATAGTCAATTTTAGGAGCGCCTCTCAGCCAGCAATTTAACAATGTTTGGGTGTACCCCATAATTAGAATCGTGGTTATCTGTTAAAAGACCGATAGGCGGGGAAAAAAAAGGAGTAATGCATCACAAAGATTTGATCAGTCGTGCACTAAAATTCATTAGGCTAAACCAAATAACTAACCTAAAAGTATACAATGAAAGCAAAATATCAAAACTGTTGGGGACTAAATACCTAAGTTGTGAGATCCTATGTTATGAAATGTGCTCTCTGTCGTTTTACAACATGGGTTTGTATAAGAGTATGGGACTTCTGACGTTGTGTTTAGAGTCCTGCCATTCAACTGATCCAGTTAACACCCGTGTCACTTTCGCCATTGGTGGCCCCTTCAGGACAACTTTGAACGACAGTTCTTGATGCAACCTACTAAACTCCAACGTATCTGGGATCACCTCAACAGAAACTCCCTCGGGTGCTGTAACTTTAGCTTTGTACGTTGTGGTCCCACCTCCTACATTCATCACTCTCCGGTGATAGACTGCGGTTATCTTTTCATCAGCAGACATGAGCTGGAGATGCATGGTGGGGTAGTTGAGTCCATCGGTGCCTCGCGCAAGCTTGGCGCCTGTGCAGTTGAAGCTCTTGGTGCCTATAAGTATACCAATGTTGGTGGCATTGTAGCCTGCCTTGCATAGGAAGGCGACATAGGAGTCCATTCTAATGTCATAAACTAAGCCGGGATGAACTGCTGTAAGTGGGTTCATCTGTCCTGCCCCAGCCGCCAGCTCCGAGAAATTATCAGTTGTTTTCAAGGGAGTGGCTGAATCATGGAGATGAAAATGTTGGATTAGAAAATAAAATTTAGTGTGATGCACCAAAATATAAATATAGTTTTGTAGTTGTAGTCATATCTGTGTGTCTGTGTTTGCATGTGCATGTGCATGTGTGTATTTCATCAAAGTTGTCATTGTTATTCAACTAAAATCTCTCTTTACAAAGTTAATAGTAAAAAGGTTTTTGAAATTATAAAGCTTCAAAATTTTAGTACACTAGTAAGGTTTTGGATGGAAAATTCTCACCGGTGGTCATGAGGGCCGATTTAATTGCAGCGGGGCTCCAATCAGGGTGGAAGGATTTGACATATGCAGCAGCTCCAACGGCATGTGGGGAAGCCATTGATGTCCCTGATATTATATTATAAACATCATGACGTGTGTCTTCAGGGTACCCTGTTATTGTATTCAATCTGGAATATGCAGCAAGAATGTCTTGTCCCGGAGCAGCCAAGTCAGGCTTTGCATATATTCAATGTAAACAAGTTTTAGAAGCCACGCAAAACCAAACACATGGTTGCAAAATAGGGGACGGGGAGAATAGAATCACCTTGAGGATGTTGGGGTTGATAAATTGAGGGCCTCTTGATGAGAAAGTAGCAACAAATGGAGCAGATGTCTTTATACTTGTTGTCTTGTGTATCACTGCTGTAGCATCCCTGAACATCAATTTTTCAGATGTGAATTTTTCAGGGGCAATTTTGGTAGTTAACCATTGTAAGAGAATTTTGAGGGTAAACATACTTAGTGGAATTGATGTATTGATCAATGTCTTTGCCATCAGTATTGGCTTCAACATAAGCAGCTGGAACAACTACGTTGAAGGAGTCATCTATTCTGTCGTCAAGGCCTATGATAGTGCCTGCTCCACCCAAATGTTTGATGACCAAGTCTTGACCACCCATGCCTCCTATGCAGTACACTATCTTCCCCTGCACCTTGTCCTCCCTTAGTGTCCCATAATCACAAGAACTGCATCACGATAACCTTTTTATTATTAGATAAATACACAAGTTTGTTTTTAATCACATCAGAGTTTAGTGTTCATCACATCGGATTGCCATAGCCATCTCCAGTTTCGTTAGCAGCAAGCACTCCATTAATCAACGGGTACATCTTCTTTTCAGGGGAAAAGGTATTGATAGATAGTCCCTACAAAACAAACTACCAAATAAGTACAACAATCAATTTTTTTGTTATTAATATTAGTCAATTTTTGGTGTATTATTACTTGTTACGGTAATATATATATGCGTGTGCATCCATCCCATGAAAACAAAAGAATCACAACAAAAATAACTTTCGTTTTTATTCTTTGTTATGGTTCAAATTTTCTCTAATACATTTCATTATTTCTGTGGTCAAAATTTATATGCTAGACTTAATGGGTCTATTAGATATAAAAACACATGAATAGATGCATGAATATGTGTATACCAAGAATTTATCCTTATTTTCAGACACCAAAAATTAAAGGTGTATGTAGTTTGTATTAGTACTCACTGTGGCGTTCTTGCCGTTGCCGAAGGCCACCACCGTCGTGAACTTCCTATCAACGGTGGAAGCACCCACAGTAAGTATCCAAGGAGCAACATTCTCAACGGTGGAAAGGTGAGGACCGTCATTGCCGGCAGAGCAAGAAGTGAGGATCCCTCTCTTCATAGCATGGAACGCACCGATGGCAATAGGGTCATTGAAGAAGTCCCTAGAAGGCCCTCCAATTGAAACCGAAATGAAATTGACGCCGTCGGCGATGGCGTCATCGAAGCCGGCAAGCATGTCCATGTCGCTGCACCCAATGCTCCAGCAAACCTTGTACATGGCAACACGGGCAGATGGGACGCCACCACGTGCAGTGCCTTTGCCAATGCCGTAGAGGCTTGCGTCCTTCACGGCCACGCCGGCTGCCGTGGAGGCAGTGTGAGTGCCGTGGCCCTGGTCGTCGGCGGGGCTGATGTTGTCCGGTATTTGGTAGACTTGGTCGAGGTTGAAGTATTTTGCTCCGATCACCTTGCTGCACATTGTACAACAACGTTGTATGAAATCCCCATACAAAATTTTCCATCAAAATTGTCTTAATTATTCTTTTAAAAAAAGGAATATTAACCAATTTTAATATATCTTAATTAATTATTAAGAAAAAATATTCCAGAATCAAAAATTTTTATTTACGTTGATTAGTATTTTTTTTAGGGTAATGCTATTTGAATAAGTGGTTTTGGTCGATTTAGTGAAATCAAATGATTTATTTCTATACTAAATAGAATATTATTTCTATGCACATAAATAAAATTCTATTTGACGTAGAAATAATCTTCTATTTTAGCATAGCAATAAATTACTTAATTACACTTGGCTAGCCAAAACCATTTGTTAACATGTTTTTGTTAATACATGTACATTTTATTAATGTATAAATTGCCCATATATATAGAGTTAGAACGAATAAAAAAGAAAAAGAAAATATATATACTTGTTGCAAGAAGTGAAGTTGGGTCCCGTAACACATTTTCCCTTCCATCGTCGTGGCGGAGGTCCAAACCCTTCATCGTTGAAACTCGGGCAATCAACCCATATTCCTGTTTCCATACTCGATCGTCATCAATTAATTATTATTATTTAGTTTCTTGGTTACTGAGTTAGTTATAGTAGTATGATGACCTGTGTCTAGCACACCCACAACGATGTGGCTCTCTACGTTTGTGCGTCTCTTCACTTTCTGGTGCATTCCTAAGAAATCCCAAGACCTTGTCGTGTGTAGTTTGAGCCTTTTGTTTGGAAATACTGATACCACATTCTCCTCCTCTGCACATACATATACATGCATCATTAATTAACATCACACACATACATGGATTATTATTAACAAAAAAGTTACCATCTATCATTAATTACGTACCTTGCAGTTTCTTTGCTTCATGTGGCAAAAGTCGTGCAACGAATCCGTTGAAACTCTTTCCGTAGCTATGTATTTTCGACTCTCTCGCTAACTTCTTGCTGTTGCAAAATTTAAATATATATAACAACAAATGTTTGTCACATTTAATTTTAAAAAATGTTATATATGCACCCAAATCAGTTACTAATTATTTATATATAAATAAATATATATATTATTTAACTTATTTTTTATATTTATTTTATTCTAATAACTGATTTTATAATATACACCTAATATAATAATCGTAGTTAATTACTTTCCCATTGCTGTTGTCAATAGATTATGGTGGTGATCTTCCACGGCATAGCTTGTTGTCTCCGGTAATTCTCCCATGTATACAATGTACGGCTGTTACAAACCAATCAAATTAAAGTGTGAGAACTATCATAAAGTAGGAGTTATTCATTTGATTCTTAGATGCTTTGATGAGTACAAATTTGTGATCTTGTTCTCATCAATTCATTGTCTTGTACATTATTATTGTAGATAAAACAAAAATATTAATAAAATAAAAACTACTTGTAAATTGATAAACTAAATAGTGGCATAGAATAAAAGCATTAGATTACTCTAAGGATTATATATTACCTTTCTTTCATCTTGATTTGATCCTTGGACAAGTATGGGTGAACAAAACAAGCAGAATAGCAGTAGGAGTGGTAGTGGCAAATATTGTGACATCTTAATTGCCCTTTTTTCTCTCCTCCAAGAACACACTTTGTTTCTACAGAAAAAAGAAAAGCAATGGCTTATAAAGTAATTAATTAATTTTATTTGCACGTAGATGCAACGGCACAGGGCGCATATGTTGGAATGTGACAAGATTATGACAACTTTTTTTTGCTGACGATCAATAGGCTTGGGCAAGCCTAAAAATGAGAATTTTCAAGGTGGCAAGAATTGATCATTGAATCCACAGAATAATTGGTTCAACGATTTAAACGTTTTATCAAAGTCGATTCGTAGTTTGACTAATTAACTTAAATATATAATAAAATAATTTAAAATATAATATTATTAATTTTTAAAAAATCTTAATTTTCTCCGTTAAAAATCGAATGGGTTTAACCGATTCATTGATTAACCGTTGATTTGATCTATTTTTTTAGCATTTTTTGTTAGTCGATTTTTGCTCGGACCAGCCAAATAAGAGACTGGTTCCCAATTTTTCAGTCGAACCGGCTGGGCCGGTCATATAACATTGAGAATTTGGCGGCTTGGATTTTGGATCTTAAATAGTTTTAAGTAATGAGCATTATTACCATTTTACCAACGTGCTTCAGTCAATGAACGATTAGTTTCAGTAGCCGTGACCGTGAATCAAGCAAAAGACTTAGTAATAATTAATTAGCTAACAATATTTCCAATTCTAACTCAAGGACGAAGAGAAATCAAGAATTGTGATTTACATATGAACACCACCTCCATTGCTCATTGTTCTAAATCAAGGCTTGAAAAACCCACTTCAAATATCTTTTTGTAATCGCGATTATGTATCTTTCGAAATATGATTAATGTATTTAATTTTAACTGATTACTTACCTGAATATATTCTTCTTGTAAAGAAAATAGCTGATTATCATTAGAGGATTAAATATGTTTAACTAATTGACTTAATATGATTTTCACGTTAAAAAAGTGATCCTACAAAATTACTAAATTAGTAAGGAAAATAATCCCAGTGTGATCATATTATTATCAGAAAAACTTACATGGCATTTTCAATTTTTCCTATTTGACCTAGTTCTCTACGTTAAATAAAACTATATTGTTTAACTTAATATTTATAATTTTATATATATATATAATTTCTAATTATAAATAAATTATATATTTATTACATATAAAATTACACAATCGTTCTAACAATAAATAATAAATACTAAATAAAATAATTTTCAAATATTTATGAACTGATTTTTCATTATTTATCGTTGGTTAAGCAATAGACGAACTAAATACAGTATCTATACAATATTGGAGCATATCCAAAGATCAATCCTATACGGCGATATATACCATCAAACAATTTGTAAAATGATCTTTTAAAAAATACAATAAAATACAGAAGACAAATAATTTCAAAGGTTAAGCCCCAAAGGCCCACATATCTATAGATTGGATGAAGATATTAGTACGAAATGTATAAAAAATGACATATCTCACCCCACTACTTTAATAAATAAACTTTAATTGATTGATATCAATAATAATGCTAATAATTAATCAATTTGAATTGATTTATTATCCGATTTGTTAATCTGTTTAAGTAATAATATCGATAATTTAAATTATGTTTATATATGTAACAACTTATTAATCAATAATAAGTTTTTAAATAAAACTTAGATTCACAATAAATTAATTCTCGATCTCCATAACGGAGAATTTTCCTTAGTTTCAGCTCTTGAATGAAAAAAGCATGGAGAATTCTTAATTGGAACCCACAATAATAAAGAAAAAAATTCCTACTGACCACTCCATCAAGTTTCGAGCACACTGTAAAAGACTAAAAATAAATAATCAGCTATGATTGCATGCATGTTGAGAAATAATAAATTTTAATGTGAATAGAAACCTTTGCTTATTCCTTTAAAAATTGTTAATGTCATCTCAGCACCTACCGTACAAACTATTACATTCCCTTCAATTTTCATCATCATGCATATATGGCCATTTTCATTCCCTTTTAGCTTAAAATTTTGATGATTTCTCAGGTACAGAGCCAAAAGTTATATAAAATACAGAACATTACCTTTTAAAATTAAAAATAAATTAATTAAATAAAGAGACCCACATAAAAATTTATTTTCTCTTTCACTTTAATTTGCACAATCTGCATCTTCTTACTCTGCATTGGAGTAAGCACCTAAAATTTTAACACTCTCCGTTATTCTCTCCCATGGATCCACTAATTAAGCCTGTCTCCCCAAGCGTGATATCATAATGCACAACATACAGATTGCAGCATAGGATTCGATTGTCTTAGAAATCTGATTATTCAACTTGCTTAAGAATTTTGCTTGTTGAAATCAAATTATGATAAATGTAATCTTTAGTGACGGATAATTATCATTATGATATATAATAATTCCGTGACGCCAGCTAGCTAGCTATAATAATATTATAAAAAGAAATTTTATTGCATTAAAATAATTTCTAACTTTTTAATCACATTAATGGTCTTCAACGTTGAAAAAATAATTTACACTATTAGCTTTTAGCAATCTTTTCACGGTGTTATAGACATTTTAATAGAAATGGTAATATCTATAAAGCACAGACACTGACACTGACATGGATACGGGACACGACACGATACGCGATACGACGACACACCAATTTCAATTTTTTATATGACACGGCGACACACCATAAAATATAATGTATTTTTTAATAAAATTATAATAATATCTTAATATTTTATTTATATTAAAATTTAAATTATTATTTTTAAATATTTTTAATATTTTTTTAATTATATAAAATATTTAAATTAACTTTTAGTTTTGAGAAATAGTAATATATACTACATTTAAACTCATTTTAAGGACATAAATTAACAATAAAGTTGGACACGCGGACACGTGATGATATTTTGAAGTGTCACGTATGTCCGAAGATGTATTTTTCTTTTTAAGGACACGGATGAGACACGAAAGACACGCGTGTCGGACGAGTGTCGGTGAATGTCGTGTCTGAAACGTGTTCGACACGTGAACACGTCAATTCAACGAATTGTCCATGCTTCATAAGATAATATGGATTAATACAATTCAATTTTTCCTATCAAGGATCATATTAATATACTACTGCAATTAAAAGTCTTTAAGAACCAATTCGATGTAATTAGCTAATTTTAGGAACCAAAATAATTAAAATGTTAAATATATATTATATTAAAGGGTTGTGATAGAAACCTAAAACTTAAGTCTAATTATAGGCCTAATACTTAAAAAGGTAAAAAATTTAATCATAAACGTTATTTTTTTAAAAAATATTAAAAATGTAAAAGATGTAAAAGTTTCTCTAACTAAAATTAGATTTATAATTAGACTTAAGTTTTAGATCTTCCAATCATTTTTCTATATTAAATAATTAAATTAAATATATCACTACTTCCAATAAATTTTCAATAATCTAGAAACTTCAATAATATCACTATTCTGTTGGATTGGATTGAGTTTCTTTCTTATATGAGTCACAACTCCAACTCATTTAAGGTGTGGGACACCCACTAACACCACAGATTTTGGAAGGTTTGTTGAGTAGAGAGAGAGCGGTCATTGAAAGGAGAAGAGAGAAAAGAGAGCATTTTCGGATTTTTTCAATAACAGCATCTTTAATCGTTAGTTTCTCACTCATTCACTGTTGAATCAACTTGAAATTTAGATAGCACGTTCGCCTTATCGGGTTCTTCATTTTAAATGGTGGAGATTTTGATTAGAGCTCCGTGGAGTGAGAAATCATGCTCGAACTGAAACCATTATTTTTTGGTATTTTATCATTTTCATTCTCATTTTGTAACTCATGTTACTTTGGTGCTTTGACTGGTTGTATGCACGAGTTGTGCTATATTTTGTGACTCTCTTGTACCTCATATTTGATTATAGCGGACCTATTTCATTGGTCTGGACGATCTATGATTTTTACTTCTCACGTTGAGGAGATTTTTCACGCTAAAAATTTTGATATGTGCTTATTGTTAATTTAGTTATTTTATTTGTCTGTGATTACTATTGTCATAGAATGTTAGTGTTACTTGAATATTGTTCTTGTGTTAGATAATTGTATCGTTTCCGTTGTCGCTGTGGGACTCTATCATACAAATAGGTACTTATTATCATGAAGATGTAAAATGATAAATTTAATAAAAATTATCTTCATTTATTTGAATATTACATAGAGAGTTTTCTATTTTCTTTACCAGAGTCTCCTCATCTTACAGCTCACCCCTTAAATATATAGGTTTGTCCTAATTGTCACGTTTATGTAATATGCAAATGCATGAATAAAAAATTGTGGAGAGATCGAGATTAGATTATTGCGAATTATTTACACTGTCACGAAAATGACCTGAATGAAGTTCAAATTAATTTATATTCTCTTCTTTATCGCCATCAAGCACAACTCACAGAAATGCACAGAGAAAAAATATAGTGTTTGCATCAGTAATCGAATTACCGTATCATTACAAACAAAGATTTAATTAAGCTATGAGCATCTTAATTATTGAATTATTATAAGAGTTTTTCCACGTGTTTATATTCATCTATGGCAGGATTAATATATTTTTGCTGGCTCTTCCTCTTTATTATGATCAGCTTGTCAGAATTTCTTGTGTTACGCTGCCCAATGACCACTACAATGATATATTCTAATTGCAATGTGCCAATATTGCTTGTTAGTTCTTATGAAAATTAAGAAAAATTATTCAATATAAATCTAAAATAATATAAATATAAAAAAATTATATTTTATTTTTATATTTTATAAAAATTAAAATAAAATATTGATATAATTTATACATTCTTCTAATAAAAACACATTTTTATCATTTACATTCATGACCAATAATTCTATAAATTAAAAATAGATCACTAGATAGTTCAACTTTATATATTTACTGTGTAAAAAAAATTACAGGCTATATATTCAATTAAATTTTTCTTCTTTTAAATCTTCTTTGAATAACTTTAAAAGGTGTGACAATCAACGTCAATCACCTAAAATAATGATCGCATAATATATATGTTAATAAGAATAATCATTTTAAATTAGTTAATGTGATTAATAATAGGGCCAACCCAGTTCAAGTCCCACTTGGTGGGGTGCTGGGGAAGGGAATATACTAGCAGCCTTACCCCTACTTTCGTAGAGAGGCTGTTCGAACCCACGACCTCAAACTCCACGGTAAGTGAGCTTACCGCTGAGCCAAGCCGGCCCTTCAATGTGATTAATAATGCTGTAAAAAAAAATGAGCTCCTTGCCTTTCTGGTTGAACCAAATTCTTCAAATTTACCATTTGACAACTTATTATTATTTTTTTAATAAACAAAATTTAGTGGCGTTGGGAATGGAGCCAATTAGGGTACTCATAACTTGATTGGCGTTTATTGTGCTCCCCACCGTGAGAGTCCATCATGGTCATTCAAAAAATAACAGTTATGCCGTGCTCCTTCTTCATTACGCCGTCGTAGCTCTTCGCTTACCCTTGCCAATCACCGTTCCACTCTTTGCCGGCACTCTTCTTAATTGTGCTACCGTCGCCGCTTACCACACTACCTTCGCGATCTCCTTCTCTCTTTTCTTTCCTCCCTCCACCTCAATCTCATCGCATCCAGGGGCGAAGCTAGGATGAAATTTTGGGAGGAGCCAAAAATTATTTTATAACAAAAAAAAGACAAATAAAATTTTAGGGGGCTAAAATGAAAATTAGGTATAATATATAAGTAAATTTTGAAGTTTGGGAGGGTCAAAAATTATTTTGTAACAAAAAGAGGACTAAAATAAAATTTTAGAGGAGACTAAAATGAAAATTAGGTATAATATATAAGTAAATTTTGAAGTTTGGGAGGGATAAAAATTATTTTATAACAAAAAGAGGACTAAAATAAAATTTTAGGGAGGGCTAAAATGAAAATTAGGTATAATATATAAGTAAATTTTGAGGTTTGGGGGGGCCACTGCCTCCCTTCCTCTCAAGGAGGCTTCGCCCCTGATCGCATCGTTGTCGCTTCTTCAGCCTCATCGTCCGCCTCTTCTTTTTCCTCTTCGTGCGATCCCGACCGTCGTCACCCCACTTCTTCGTGCCTCCCTGGTTTCTCTTTCTTCTTCATCTTCCTTCTTTTTCTTCCTCTTCTTTGTGTTGTTGTGCTGGTGTTGCGGTTGTAATGTTGAAGTGATTGTTGTTGTTGTTGTGATGGTGGTGCTGTTGGTGGTGGTGTTGTTGTTGTTGTGGTGGTGGTGCTGTTGGTGGTGGTCGTAGTCGGAAGGTAAATTTGATCAATTTCGAATAATAACTTTAGTTTCGGATGATAATTTTGATTAATTTAAAATGATAACAACTTATTGACTCTCTAAGGACTAATGTTGATTTCGTAACATTGTTCCTTTTTAATATATATACGAAGACAATTGACTTAATAAAAAATTTGTTAGAGATATTTATGTTGCATCTTCTTATCAAATACCAACTTAAGCTTCGATAAGGTGGTTTTATGACACATTCTTAAAGTTTGTAATCTAAATTAAGGCCATCAAAATGGGTCAAATTCGTCGGATCAACTCGTTTATCTGTCTAAACGGACGAGCTTTTATCTTTGAGCCTGGACCATTTAAATCCGAGCTTAAAAGGGCTAGCCCATTTAACTTGAAAAAATTCGGGCTTAAACGGGCTAGCCCGCGGGTTAAACGGGCTGATTCGTTTATTTAACTTTTTTTTAAAAAAATAGCTTTTTTTTCTATATTTTATTTTATTTCACCCGATAACCCGATCTATCAACTAAAAAACTTTGTTTTTACTAAGATTTTTGGCTAAAAAAAAGGTATTTTTGGTCAAAAATAAATTTTTAAAGTTAAAAATTAAAGTTTTTATTTAGTTTTTTAAAAATTAATTAAACAGACGGCCAGCCCGTTTACTCGTCGGACTAGCCATAAATGAACCAGATCCGCTCATTTGACAGTCCTCATCTAAATATTTGGAGTCCGATGGACCCAAACTAAAAAAAATTATCATATATAAAATCTGTATGAAAATTCCCGGAAAAAAGTATTACACAATATAATATATTAAAACCATAAGGATTCATGCTGCGCCTTCTTCTTAATTTAAGTTGTTTATAAAATTTGTTATGTGAAAAAAGAACCATCATCCTCTGACCTCCTTTAGATGACCTAAATCTTAACTTTGTAAGAAAGGAATAACTTGATAATATATACAAATAAATGAATAATTGATTGATTATTTAACACTAAGAAAATTGCTGTGAGGCAGAAACAATTAGTATATATAAGAGATTATTATTAAAAAAAAGAAAAAAAAATGTAGTTGAAACCCACGTGGGAATGTGAGGAAATATAGGGAGCAGATACGCATGTGATTTAAGAACGCCATTGCTGCACAATGCACAAGTCAGATCCAGTTTTGAGAAAGAAACAAACGTATCTCGATTTGACCAATAATTTGTTTTCTCCCACCAGTTTGAATACACTTCAAGCACTCTTAAAAATGCTAGTCTAAATAAAATTATTGAAAATATCAACAAAAATGACACTTTTTCCATGTATTAACAATATGACATATGTTAAGAATGTTCCCTAATGTTTCCGCATAGCTGGTTAGTGAATATATTGATCAGAGTAATTATAGACAAATTGATATTTGAAAAAAAATGTTTTTAATTTGATATAGTTTTGGGAAATGATTTATTTATTTATTTATTTTAATAATGCGAATTGAAAACGACAAATGCTCCCTCTCACGCACGTGAACTTGGCAGTGGCACTGGATACTGATGTGCATCAGTGCATGTTTTGTACTTGTTTTGCCTTGAGCCCGTAGTACTCCTCTAACATGCTTATTCCTTATTTTATTTATTAATTTATTTTTGGCATTTTTTTTTTAATAGTTGATTATTATTTTAGGTTTCGAATATTCTATTTCTTTTATTGTGCACATTCTATAAATAATAATTACGAATATTTTATTTTTTATTGATCAATTTATTTGTTAGAAAAATATTAATTACCTATACTTTTCCTAATTAATTAGTACTACACTACCCTACTTATTTTCCAAAATGCTACAATTCGTATACAATATTAATTAGACAGTGAGACACCCCAAAAAAAAATTTAATTAGACAGTTATTATATAAATAGGAATAATTTGGGGCAGTTCTAGAAAAATACGTACTAAATTATACAATTTTAGGATACAACTATTTTTAAATTATAATAGTTATACAAATATTTATTTCTTAAAAAAATATTTTTCATATTATTATTATTATGGTTGTTGTTGTTGTTTTGCTTATAATATTACTTAGTCTTCTTTCTTTCCACTTATTTATTATCTCTCTTAATTAGTTTTGCTTATTTAAGCTAAATATATACTTATTTATAACAAAATTAAAATGTGAAAAATAAAAAATTAATTTTTATTACTAAATTAAAGTGCTGGTCTTAACCCTTTTTTAAAAAAATAAGTTAGCGTTTTTTAAGAGTATAATTTATTTTTTATGAGATAACTTATCTATTCATAATGTTTTTTTTTTAAAACCAAATATATGTTAAGGGAGATGTCTGAATCCAAAATCTCTATTAAAAAATATGACAAATGTCATTTAAGCTACGTTTCATTCACCTATTCATAATACTTTTTGTTACTATCATTAAGTAGGTTTTTATCTCAAAAGATATTGAACAATGCAATATACTAAAAAAAATCCTTTTATGTATAAATATATGTGTCAATTGTTTTATATATTTTTAACGTATACTGTATATTTAAACGTATATTTAATATAATAACTCATTTAAATAATGTCTTATTTTTTATACAATTTGTCGAGATAATTATATATGAAAAAATTATAAGGTGAATAATTTTTAATTTATATTAGTTAATATTTGTAGCTCAATTTATTATTTAAAAATATCAAAATTATGTTTTTTCTTTCATGATAGTTTTTGTTGTTTTGTAAGTTGTTTTAGTATTTTTTATTATTTTAATTATTTACCAAAAATAATAAATTGTGGTGGCATCCTAGAAATCCCTGCTTATGTTTCTGCCAAATAGATTGAGTGTAAGATTTGAGTAATAATCTGAATAATAATTAACTTTTGTGGCGCACTATAGAATGAATCAATGAACGGTTGAATCCAGGAAGAGAAGCTACATTCAACTTGCAACATCCCTGCACCACCTACCTGTCTCTACTCTCCCGTCTGCTTCCAATTCCATCATCAAACCCTTAACTCTTCCTATTCTTTTACTGATTCTTTATTTATTTAAGCCAAAAAAATAATAATAATTCCCAACAAAATCAAATAGTAAATAATACATTCAGAATACATAAAAAATTAAATAGGTGGATACAAATGGATTTTGGTGGTGGTGGTGGGTTTCACCGTTGAGTAAGCTTAACAGGAAGGCCGCAACTAAAAGTAGCAGTGAGGCCTGGACAGAATCGTGGAGTGCCGTGACTTGTGGGTCCCACTCCAACAAACTGTACATGAAACCGTTTCAGCAAAGAAAGTGCCACGCTTTTCACCTCAAGCAAAGCCATTTCTTTCCCCAAACACACCCTCATCCCCCCTTGAAAAACTGGGTACTTAAACGGATTCTCACTCACCAAAACTCCATCCTTCAACCACCTTTCCGGCTTGAATTCCAAGCAATCTTTCCCCCATATCTCTTCCAATCTGCCCATCGCGTATGGGTGGTAAGTAACCCTAGTTCCACCCTTCACCCATGTCCCATCCGGTAACACATCGTCTTCTACACAGAACTTCGAATCCAATTGGATCGGAGGGAATAATCTCATGCTCTCATATGTTGCCGCTTCCAAATACTGCAGTTTTTGCAGTTCTTCAAATCTCGTTACCTCCATTTCGGTTCCGACCACGTTCTTGGCCTCGTCCCTGATCTTCGTCTCTACTTCTGGATGCTTAGCCAGCAGCCAGAAGAAGCTGGTCAGGGCCGAGGCCACCGTGTCGCGGCCGGCCAGGAGGAAGCTAATGACTATATCCCTCAGGTATTTATCGTCGTTGACGGTGCTCATGAAGCGGGACAAGAGATCTTTCTGACCGCAAAACCCCATCTTTCTTCTTTGTCTTATGACCTCTTTGGCCAAGACGTTGATATTACAAAGAGCTTCTCGAAGCTTCTTTTCGCTTCCTACGTTGAGCAACCGCTTCGTCTTCCAGACGAGAGGGGACACGGACATGGCTCTTTCGGCGGAGAGTCTGGATGCCAGGTCGAAGGAGACGGCGAAGTCGGAGATCGGCATGGAAAGTTCTAGACACATGGGGTCCAAGCCGAAGGAGAATCTGCAAATGGTGTCAAAGGAGAATCTCCGAAAGATGTCTTGCAAATCCAAGATTTGTCCTTGGTTTGAAGAGAGGAGAGGGAGGAGGCGGTGGTGGATTTCGTGGTTGACGATGTCGAAGGCGTAGGATCTTATGGAGGTCTTGGTGAGCTCGGAGGTGGCCATCTTCTTCTGGAAGGACCAAAGATGGCCGTCGACGTTGAAGATTCCGCGGCCGAGAAAGTCGCCGAGGATGGTGGAGAAGGGTTTCCCTTTGGGGAAGTTGTGGAACCTGGTCTTGAGCATGTACTCAACGTTTTTCGGGTTGGCGGTTATGGTGTTTTGAAGAACGTGTATGTGGATGGTTTTTGTGGGAGATTGTTTGAGAAGGTGTGCGTACCAGTCGCAGAGATTTTTGAAGTGTTTAGACCAGCTTGAAGTCAGGTAGGCCTGGCATGTTTCGCAGCTGCACAAGCTGTTTTTCATTATTCTAGTGGTCACAATCCCCATCACCATGATGACCATGACTATGATCATCATGATCTGTGGAAGAAAGAGAGTGTTTGGGAAAAGATGATGATGCACGGTGGAAGAATTAGAAGATGTTTCGACAAGTGCCATTGTTGATGTTGATGATGAGATGGTGGATAGCTAGAGAGGGTGAAGAATCTCAAAGGAGTGTGATTAGTGGAAGAAGGTTGTTGAAAATGCAGGACGATTGATCATCCATGTATATAAATATAAAAATTTGAGTTAATATTAGTAAATAACTTAAATATTTTATTTTTTAATTTAAATATTTTATTTTTAAAAGATATAAAGTTAGAGTTTTAAATTTTTTATAATTTTTATGATGTATATTTTATAAATAATAATTATAGATGTTTTATTTTTATAATTAATTTATTGATTAAAAAAATATTAATTACTTATATGTTTTTTTTTAAAATTAATATCTATAAATTCGTAATTATATCATATATTAATAACTTGTAATAATACACATTTAGCTTAATAGAAATTTATAAATAAAAGAAAAAAACTAGGGAGCTAATATATTATAATAAATAAGGAATTAATATGAGTTTAGATGATAACTAAAGTGAAAGTCACTAAAGTGAAAGTTTTGGGAGCAATATTAGGAAGACAATAGGAAGCCAATATCATTTTTTTTTCTCCTTTTTTACCACCCAATATTTTCTTAATTACACTTATTAGCTTCCTATTGGTCCCCTTGGTTCCTCCTAACTTAATTATTGGCTCTCTAATAGACTCCTAACGTTAATTTCGTAACATTATTAAAATAAAAAATAATGATTACATATGATTAAAATACTATAGCTACCAAACTTTTGTGAAAAAAATTTTGAAATCCATACGATCAATATTTCATGATCTATTCCGAATTATTAACATTGATTAAAACTAATATATAATATATAGTATTGATCTTTTAATTTACTTCATAACAAAAAATGTCTCTAATATAGCAGTGCCGGTTTTTCTGATAAGATGATTACAAAATACATCAATTAACAATTCTATTTCACATCAAAATCATCGAGCAATATATAATACAATTGAAATATAAGATATATACTAAAAATAATCAAATTATATATATTTTGTATTTTAAATGCGTATTATATACCGTGACTGATTTTGGTGTACATCTTATATAACTCTACATCAATACATAGTGCTACATGACAATTACAATTTATTTTTTCTCCATTACAAGCAAAGTTGTAATAATAATGTATGCTTTTGAAACGAGGATAATTCTACTATGAACAGATTTTACCATATATAGAATAAAGAGTTGTACTATTTTTATTTTAAAAAATAATTAAAAAAAAATAAAATTATTTAGATGATTGAAATTTAAGTATTCATAAAAAAAAATTTTCATCTCTTTATCATTTTCCTTTTCACCATAGCATCCATGATTGGAAAATTTTATTTAAGCTTAGGCGTAGGTTAGCTATAACTTTTATATGTATTAACCAACATTTTTAGCTAGTTATTGATATTATATTTATCATTAATTACTATTTTGATTTTATTGTAGCTTTGACTTAAAATCAAAATATTTTCTTATATTTTAATGTTAAAATCATTCATAACGTTTATTTTTAGTTTAAAATCGTCCATTCAATGACAATTTTTTTAAGACATATTTGTCCCTACATGATTACAAACAAAAATACGATCAAGAAAAAATATTTAATTTGGGGCAATACTCCTATATCCGAACTACTCTTTTTTTTAATCAAACTAGAGTATTCCCCTTTTTTAATTATAAATATCAAATATCATTTAAAATTTTTTTTTATACTATTTAAATTTAATATTAATTGTTTACTTTTTCAATCAATTAAGCACATAATTTTAGGAAGCATACTAATCACCTTTAAGTTTGGGCCCTATTCCTATTCAATATGGACAATGTGCATTGACCTATTATATTCAAAGTTTCAAACATATAATACCGGCAAAATTGTTCCAATAGATGCAGATATCAGCACGTTTCTATTCGAGCACAACTATAAAGTATAAACTAACTATTTAGTCAATCCTTTTAAAATTTTAATTTTGTATTTATAATGTTTCTCTTTTAATTTGTCATTTCTCTCTTCCTCTTCCTCTTGATACCCTTCTAATACACATTTAAAAATATCAAAATATTGAAAGAAACATATTGACACTAACTCTAAAATCTCCCTTTGTATTTGTTTATAAATACATATATTATTTAAAAAAATTAATACTAAAATGCTATTATAACAACAAAAATTCATTTATATATATATATATATATATATATATATATATATATATATATATATA
>JASCZI010272303.1:23229-35764 GCA_036250425.1 Stylosanthes scabra | reverse complement strand
ATGTTACATGATATGCATTCCTCTTTTCTTTGAACAGCAGATGCACTTATTTCTATTTTCTGTAGCTTCGCTACTTGGAATGACGAGGTTTTCTTTTGAAACTTTTTTTTTGCATTTTTCTTCTTTTCCCTCGTCATTTCTTTTTATTTTTGTGCAAGTGCCCTAATTTGTTTTCATTCATACATGTGCCCCAAATACCTTTGGTATTTCTTTGAAGCTCTTCCCTTTTTATCCACTCAACAATTTCTTCTTGTACCTCTCACTTTTCTTCTCTCAAAAAGCAAACCACCCACTAAATCCTAGATTAATCAAAGATCAAGTAGGGTTGTTTTCATGGTCTTTCACTTTTTGAGGCTTGTGTTGTGCTAATTAAGAACAAAGGGGTTCAAGGCTCAAAGATTGGGTGCAAGGGATAAAGTGTAAAGGGTTAGGCTTTATTTGGTTTGTGGGCTAACACAAAGAAGGCCTTAATCATATGAATACACTAATTACATGCAACAACAGACAAAGAGAATTAGGCAAGTCAAAAATCACAGTCATAGGAAAGGAATTAACACACATGGAAGAAAATAAGTGGTTTAGAGAACCACACAATTTGGCTCAAAAGCTCTCTAGGTTTGTGTGCTCTTTCCCTTCATCTATGATTGGATGATTTTATGAAATGTGAAGTCAATTTCAGAAAGAATCTTTCAAAAATTTTGATGGGTGGGGTCCCCAAAAGAAAGCAACAGTTTAAGAAATCCTAATATTAGCAGATATTCACATCATAGTCAAGAAGTAGAGTCACGTTAAACAAGTATCGACAATATAAAGCAGCTAAACAAATATATACAAAACACTTAGGTGATAAGCTATGGTTAGATAGTAAAGGTCACAAAAAGGTTGGAAAATGTTGACCCTTTTTATTTCCATGTTGCTGTCACTGCAAAATACTCTCCTCCCCAAACTTGAAAATTGCACGATCCTTTGTGCAAGTGGCAATTTGTATAATGCTTAGTTTGCTGCTGGCAGGGGTCCTTGATCATTTCCAACAGGGCCCATGTCTGGCTCTATCTTTCCCCAATTGTTAAGGATGATGTCGAGGTACCATTGACCAGGAATTTCTTCAGCTTCATTCTCCGACTCAGCGCCTAGCATTGCCCAAAGTGCATCGTAGACGTCGTTCTTAGGAAGAGTCTCTTCAGCTCCTTCCTCTGCAGCTGGCAATGCTCCTTCGGCATCTGCCTCCAGGTTTTCGTCCTTTTCATGCTCCGAGTCACTGCTAAGTGCAATAACCTCATGTTCTTCTGACGCTTGGTTCTTGGCACGGTGCAGTGCTGCAATCCGCTAGGACCGTCTGCATGGAGGTTTTGTACCTTTCCTGGAGGAGCCTTCTCCTGCCATTTGATAAGTTAAGCGTTTCTTTGGCGGAAGTATCGGCATGGGTATGTTTTCTGTTGGAATATCTGGCGCTTGAAGTTGGGGTTGCACTATTTCTTGATATCACAAAGCTGCTAGCCTTGGTGAGGCTCGCAGGGGCGGTCTGTGTGCTTTTGTTTTTCCCTTGGCCAGAGGGTTGGACATTGTGCGTGCCATCTGTAAACATTGTAAACACCAGACACCAGAGAGAATAAAGTTCTTTTTACAGGTTTTCTTTCAATATGCAATCTTAACCAGGTATCCATTTATACACCAAAGAAGTAATTACCTAGTTTAAATTACATACCAGCACAGTTATCTTAATATTATAATTAAAAACCCATAAAAGATGCTAATGATACCTAAAAGGCGTTCTTCATATGTAAAAAGTACATGTTGATCAAGTATGTATTCTAACATATAAATGGAAGCATATGGCATTTCTAGCATTTCATCTAATTAAATCATAGACAGCACGAAAATAAGCATATCAGCAGGTAAAAGGTCATCTATGCTTATGTTTTAACCATTTCTATCTATTTTGAGACTAACCACCTATTATTGTATGAACTACTTACTAACTAGAAGCATAAAACTTTATCTAAGAGCATTAAATGGAACTATAAAATGAAAAGCAGCAAATGGTCATCATAAAAAAAATAGCATTTAAAGAAGAGAGGGATGAAAGATTTCTTACTAGAAATGTGAAGCTTGGAATTGAATAAGGAAAAAGAAAGATGTAAGAATGATTGTGAAAGTGAGTGCAAGGGAGTCCTTTTATGGACTCCTTTATTTTTTCGCTGTCTGCTTACGGGTGCGTATGCACAGCATGGGTGCGTACGCACAAGTGTGTCTCTTCGACTCACATCAACGTGCATTGTGGTGCGTGCGCATTGAGGGTGGTTGGTGCGTACGCACAACCACTTTCTTTTTTTTTTGGCAGAACAAAAATTTATTATCATATACCCTAAACGTGTCTAATCATGGCTGAACAATTAAAGTGAAATTAATCAAGCAAGTATGCAATAATCAGACAAAGAGTAGGGTTGGAGAAGCGTTACCACGGTGGGTTGTCTCCCACCTAGCACTTTTGTTTAACGTCCTTAAGTTGGACACATAGATGCTGGTTTTATTATTTCCACTTTGAGTTGGTTTTCACCAAGTGCGTATCCATATTCTTGTCGCAGCGAAGAACATTCTTCAAGACTTTTAGTTTTCCCAACAATCCGTCAAAACTCAAACACTTAAGCGTCCTCTTCTTCTGGGTGCTACCTTCATCGGGTTCCTTCTTCTTCTTCTTTTTCTTCTCCTCGGTATTCAACGATATCTTTTTCTTCTTTCCTTTGGATTGAGTGGGAGCATTCCTCGTCCTTTTTTCATGACTAATTCTCTCTCTTGGGGTTTTTCGCATCTTAGCTTTTCTTCCGGGGCTTTCCGTTCCTTTGCTTTCCTGCAGTTGGTGTAAACTCTTCTTCCGAGGTTTTGGAGGTGGTGTAAGATGAAATATCTCAATGGTATTTCCAACAGAGAAGGTGAATAACTCATCGTAATAGATGAGCTTGAATTCTGCAGTTTTCCATAATGGCCTTCCGAGAAGCACTTGCGGCGATCCTCCTTTTCACCCTTTTGTGGATTTGATCACGTGGAAGTCTGCTGGGATTACTAGTTCCCGTATCCTAACCAGGATATTTTCTGTAATCCCTACTACTGACACAATACTGGCGTCAGCAGTAGTGAATATCTCCTTTGTTTTCTTGAGGGGTCCTAACTTCAAAAACTTGTAGAGCTTGTAAGGCATAACGCTACTACAGGCTCCTGGGTCACATAGACATTCACGTACTTCCACTCTTTTGATTTTGCAAGTCACTAGGCAAGGGCCACGGTCTTCGCATTTGACAGGGACCTCTTCTTTGATTTCCTTGTTATTGAAGAGAGTGGCTATGAAGGATGTCCTTTTGTTGTAGACTTCCTCTTCATCTTCGCTCTCTTCTTCTTCTGTCTGATCTTCTTCTTCGGAGATTCATCCTCACTGTCTTCTTCTACGCTTTCATCTTCATCCTCTTCTTCAGATTCGTCTTCGCTTTCCTTATCATCCTCATCGTCGAAATCTACTAATTGTGCCAATAAATTGTACCACCAACTAACACTTCCCTCTTCGTTTTCATCTTCATCTTCCTCCCCCTCTACCTCTTTGCTTTGGATAACATTTATGCCCCCTTTGGGTTTTGGTAGAGGTTGTGATGGTAACAGAATAGGGGAAGGTGGTTGGGTTTGGTTTGGCTGGCTGAAGATCTGATGCGGTGTTTTGTAAACCCTAGATCTCGGCAAGTATACCGAATCGTATCAAGTAATACCACGGTGAAGTGGGTATCGATCCCTCGAGGATTAAAGGACTAAGCAATCACTACTAATTAATTATTCTAATTAGATCGAATGAAAAACAGAAAGTGTGTAGTAAGCAAGAATTTCGAATACTAAGTAGAAGAGAATTCAGAATATTACTTGTGTGTGAACAATGATAAGAGAGCTGTTAAGAGATCCGGAGATGTTTTTCCCTTGAGGGCCAATGCATACATTCGAATACCAATTCTAGGGTTTCAGTTATCAAGCACAACGAATCTAGTTTAACTAAGCCCTAATCTCTTAGTAACTTAGTTTCTATTTACCTAATCAAAAGCTAATCTCTTAGTCGATTAATCAAACAAATAGATGAAGACCTAATTCAGATTCTAATCCTTATGAGTCTCAAAAGTGATCCTAGATCAGATTAAATGTCACTCTATCCCAACTAGTTCTAATCCAATTTTAACCCACAGAATTATTAGTTGCATAACAATTAGCTTGACTATCTCTAGCTAGACCTAATTGGTTATGTGATTCAATTTCCAGCTAGCATAAACTAATAGATTTCTCAATCTAATTAATCTAGCCCTAGACAAGTTAAGAACACCTCTCAGGGATTCTAAACTATTGAGATGAAGAATAGAAAATTAAATCATGCATAGAAAATAACTGAAAATACCTCAATGAATTAATAAACGAATGTACATAGTGACTACCTCATGCCGGGTGAACAGAGCTCCTCACCCTTAACAATGGAGTAGTTTAACCTTGCATAATGAAAACTAGATCTAAGAATAATAGAAAACGTCTGTGCTGAGATGCTGAGATATGAGATATGAGATGCTAACCCTAGTGGTTAGTTTCTCTTTTTATAACTAGCTTAACTATCCTAAAAATTAGTTATCAATCAAATCAAATCTAATCCTATCTTATGTTAATCTAATCTTATCTTAATCTTATCTTCTATCTTTACAAAGCTTATCTTTTTCTCTTAATCTTCAATCAGTTATCAATCAAATCAAATCTAATCCTATCTTATCTTAATCTAATGTTTTATATTAACAATGCTTATCAACCTTCTCTCAATCTTCAATCAATCTTCAATCAATCTTTTCTTGATTCTTCCAATTATACCCTTGATTAGTGAATGGAATTGATGCCCAAAAGATCTTGGATTTGAATTGGAATTGGTTGTTTACTAAAATTAGGTTTTTGCCTCGACGTTATACGTGTAGCTCCCATGTATAACGTGGGGCTTCTGCCTGATTCTCCTTTGTACGTTGAATTGCCCATGTTATACGTGGGGGAGCTCACGTATAACGTGGGCTCTCTGTGACAATGCACCACTTTGTTGAATTACTCACGTTGTACGTGAATGCTCCACGTACTACGTGTAGCTTCTGTCTCAAATCTTCAATTTCTCACGTTATACGTGAGGGAATGACGTATTACGTGGAGTCTCTGGACTTTTCTTCATCTTCTTTGCTTCAATCTCTCTTCAAATGGTCTTTAATCACCTAAAACTCTTAGTGAACTTCTATAAAACATAAACACAACTTAAAGAACATCAAGTTTGTTTGATTGATCAATTAATAACCATAATTCACAAAGAATAACATAATAATGAAGAGAAATTGAGACTAAAAACAACCTAAGATGCATACGCATCATGATCCTCTGTAGCATTTCTGTCAGTTGAGTTAGCTGAGACTCCATTTTTTTCTGCGCTTCCCTTATTTCTTGGTTTTCCCTTTGAAAAGTGCGGAGGGCTTCATCGTAGTTAAATGGGGAATTATTGGATGGAGAGTACTGCTGTCAATTATGTGGAGGATGATATTTGGCATTTTGGCTGTTCTGGAGCTGACTGTAGGTATAAGGCTGTCTGGGTTGAGCTTGCGGCTGCTGAGGTGGGATCCAACGAGCAGGTTGACCATTGCGCCCTCCTTGAGTATAATATTGCTTGTTGTAGTGCGGAATTGTAGTGGCATCATAGAAATTGTGAGTTGACGCTACTGTATTATCCTCTTGAAGCTGCGGATACTCGTCGGTGTGATGGGAGTTGCAAGAGCAAATCCCACAATGTTTAATTGGTTTCTACTGCAAGTTATCGGGCTGTCGCTTTAAGAGAGTTGGAGTCACTTGCTGCCCTTCTTTAATTTTCTTGAGCATTGCAGCAATATCTACCAAGGACTTAGCCAAAACAGTGGAGTCAGAAGGTGTAACCTCATATACGCTCTTACTGGTGGCCTTTCGGTTAAAATGTTGGTTGGCATCGGCCACAGTCTCAATCAGTTCCCACGCTTCTTCCAGCGTCTTGTTCATTAAAGCTCCTCCACTTATGGCGTCAATCATTGCGTTGTCAGTGGGTGTCAGTCCCTCACAGAAATAGTTGATAAGCAGGAAATCTGAGATAAAGTGATGGGGGCACGAAGAGAGCAACTTCTTGAATCTCTCATAGTATTCGTGCAGAGTTTCCCCATGAAGCTGAGCAATTCTTGAGATTTCCTTGCGGATGGCATTTGTTTTTAGGGTGGAAAGTATTTCTCCAAGAATATCTTCTTAAATGATGCCCAATCAAAAGTTACTTCGGCAGGCAGAGTGTGGTACCAGTCCTTCACTCTATCATCCAAAGAAAACGGTAAAGCGAATGCTTTAATAGCATGTTCGTCACCACCGGTCCTTCTAGTGGTGGTGCAGATAACTTCAAAATCCTTGATATGCTTAATCGGATCCCTGCCCAGCCTACCATAGAACTTTGGAAGAAGATTTATCATACCAGATTTGAGTTCGAATTTTGCATTGAGTTTGGGAAATCGGTTGGGCTGGTTATCAAACGCAGTGCTTGCCCCACCGATTTGCTTAAGAGTAAGTCTTTCACCCATGGTGAAGGTACTTGTATCAGAAGAAGTAGTTCGTGTATCAGAGTCAAAATCAGAATTAGACCAATCAAAAGGATTGTTATCTGATGCCAGCCTCGCAAGTTCAGCTCGGCATCTGGCTTGCCTTGCTCGACGTAAAGTTCGTTCAATTTCAGGATCAAACAACAACAAGCCAGGGCCCGAATGCGATCTTAACATTCAAATAATAATTCATAAGTAAAATGATAAAAAGAAAACCACACTACTAAAGAAAATTTAAAAGACTATCATATTTACAGTATTCACATATTCACAATCAACCTAAAACAGACATACATTTCTGCATTCCCCGGCAACACCGCCAAAAATTTGATACGAGCGCCCCGAGACCCGTCCGGAAAAGCGGAGTTTCGTTGCAGATAGCTCCGAACCGATGTCAAGGGAACCGTGCCAAATTTAGTTAAAAAGGTGTCACAGAGATGCAACCAAGTTTGAAAATACCGAATACTGGACTCGGGTCATTCTCCCTAGGAAGTAGAAACAGAGGTTTGTTTTTTATTGAGAAAATATCGGTGTTGGTTACAGTTTGTTGTTGAGAACGGAGCGCAAGAAAACAGATTAAAATAGCAGTGGATTAAAGAGTGCCCGGGGTATGGGTTGAAATACTGTACGTCCCTATGAGCACTGTCGATCCCAGATTGGATGGACCGTCACCTAAAGGAAACTAACCACCACATGATGGCGGAGTTAACCCCTATCCGAATGTCCTAGGCATACACAACAGCGGGGGACCTAAGTCTAAATGGAACTCGAGTAAATCCCGCGTTACTAGGAAGAACTCACCAGTAGTGCACTTTGCACCGAATTGAGTCTGTCACATTTAAGATCCCCATACTGCTGGTAGGGGCGTAGCGTTAACGACATCGGAATTAAATCGGTTCCTCCCATCAATTGCCCTTACGGATCGGCAGCTAAGATCATTCGCACATTTCACCCCATAGCCGAGTCACTATGGTCACTACTCGCTATGTACGGAAATCATAATTGCGTAATTTAAACGGGCAGCATAACAGTAAAACATAATGACAAAATAGTAAAAACAAACGGGCAGAATAACAGCAGTAATATTGAATAATTCGAAATTAAAGTCGACAGAGTAACAGCATACAAAACAGATAATAAAAGCAGTAAATTGTTTGGCTAGTGAAAATGGACAAAGAAAACTAATGAAACCCTAAACTAAACTAATGAAATGGTGAGTTGGGCTCCCAAAAATGGTGAAGGCTTCCTCTATTTATAGGCACAAATCTGGTCATTGGTGCGTACGCATAGTCCCTTTTGGTGCTTACACATATGGTCCGGTTCTAGCTAGGACGTGACACCCAAAGCATGGCAGCGTACGCATAGGCTCTGGATTTGGCCTTCAAGTTTTTCTTTGCGATCTTCTCGTTCCTCGCACTCTCTTTAGCCACTTCCCCTCCGAACTTTGCCTGTTAAAGCCTGAAACACTTGAACACACACACCAAGGCATCGTGCGGAACGGATAACAGTTTAAAACACAGTAAAATTTGGCTAAAATAGCAAATAATTACATTTACAGCCCTAAAGAACGATTTCAATTTATGATATGAAATAACCTATCGAAATGAAGTTTATAAGGTGGGTTAATCTTACTCCCACAAAATTGTGGGAGTGTGGAATCCTTGGCCTTATAGATAAACTTGAACTAAATAAGGTGACATAAAAATATTATGTTGTTATTATGTATAACAAAGAGCCCATTTTGGCGCACCAAATTAGTCATCAACTTTTCAATTGTATTGATATAGTTCTTGACATTGAAAAAATTGTACTATGTTAGTCCCCGCATCTTTTCAAATTTTTTTCGATCACAACAATAAAATTGAAATTAAAATTATGTTTAGAACTACAAATCTTTGTTAATGGTTTTTTTTTTTGGGAAATTAGTATAAAGGACCGTTAAAGAGATTTGATTATTAAAAAGGACCTATTATACTAAAATTATTAAGAAGGATAAATATATGTTATATTTAAAGAGAATGACCAAGTAGAGAGACAAATATACCTTTAAATTTTTTTTCATTTATTTTCTTGTAAACGTAATTTTTTTCTAATTATTTATTATATTCAAATCGTTATCGAAATATATTCATCTTTTATATATAATGATTTGTTGCTACATTCCCTAATTCTGCATGACAGATAGTTTCATTGAACCTTTTTTTTATACTTCAACAAGTTCTCAACAAGTTCCCTCGGACAAACAAAATTCAAAACAAAATAATATTAGTCGCCTTTTTAATCAAACTGTTCACGATTAGCCCTTTTTGCACTACAAACTTTAAGCCTCAAATTCAATGTCATAACTGGACGGATACCCTCTAATTTTTCTTTGTAACTTCAGTTCAACAATTCTTCTGGTCCTTTGCCTGATTTATCATTTTAGAAGAATCTTACTATTGTCAATTTTTCAAGAAAAAAGAAAAAAAACTAAAGTCTAAACTCATTATATTGTGATTGCCAATAATATATGTTTGCCATGCCACTTGTTATTAGACTTAGTATGCTTAGTATGCTTCAAGTAGAAATATATGTTCTCTCGTGTTTGCCTGCTGCCTACCTTACATTTGCAGTTTTGTTCGAGACTGGAGGTATGCTTGTATATAGCAACATCAAATCCTCAAATAATTTAATGGTTGTAATGGCTTTCTGGTTTTGAATAGTAGATTTAGTAAGGAATTGCAACAAGAAGATGAATGTGCATCAACAAGAATTTGAGTATGATAGATAATTAGGAATTGAAGAAATTAGGTTTAGGGATAGGAAGAAATTAGGTTCACAAAGAGGAAATAAATAAATAAAAATTAAGAATATATTTATCTCTTTATAAAAATGATTTGGTCATTCTCTCTAAATGTTATGAAAAGTAATCATTCTTAATATTTTTGTTACAATAAGATCATTTTAAATAATTAAATCTCTCTAACGGTCCTTTATACTAGTTTTTCTTTTTCTTTTTACTTCGACTCATTTTATTTTTTGCTTTTCTTTATCCGTGTTTTCAAATATTAGTGCTGCAAATTTGTCAATAAAATAAAAAGGAATCAAATTTTATCACTGGAAAAAAATAACTTATAAAAAATGCATGAGTGAAACTTATATTATCACATTAATGTATTGTAGAGACTAAGAATTGCATTTACGAATTCTTGCCATCGACTTGGTCGGAATTGAATAAGAAGGAACCGCGCCCATGGTATCGCTGCTCTAGTCACCAAGAAAATTCATCTTTTCTCTCGAGGCTATTGTAATATTTTCTAATCTTGCTCCTTGACATGCAATTAGAGTATGCTCAGGGCATGATTCTTGAAAGAAAAGAAAAATAAAACAAGGTCAAATAATGAAAATTATAAAATATATTTAGAATTTTTTTTTAACTAATTTAAGATATTGAACTTGTGAAAATACAGAATGTAACTCGCATTCTTCTTGTAAATATGTTTATATCCAGTATTTGTTCTACCATGTATGAAGAAAAAAGTATGTTTCCATGAAAATCAATATCAATTTGGCTTGAACGCATTGTGTATCAGTTTTACTTGGCTTCTGTAGAATTCTTAATACTGTTAATAATAATATTATGTACTTCGATAAATTTAACTTCAACTCGCCACATTTTTACTTCAACTGATTTCTATTTTTTATTGTATTTTTTATTAGTGTATTTCCAGTGTCATAATCTTGTTATAAAAATAAAAACAAATTAAATTTCATCAATGGAAAAAAATAAATTGAAAAGAGAATGCATGGATAAAAGTTACACTGTCATATTAATGATACTACATGGTGAGAACCACATTGATAACCCTCTTGCCAACACGACTGGAATTGAGTAAGAAAGGACCGCGCCCGTGGTACCACCACTCTTCACCTTCATATGTTTTTTCCTATGTTTCTCTCTTTTCGTGCTTGTATTTTCTTTTTACTCTCCTATTTTTTATCTTTTACATTTTACTTTGTTAGTGAATAAGTACGGATACTTAAGAGGGGGTAAGAGGGAGTGAATTGGGTATTTATATAATAATAATAAAATTTTGCGAATATATATATAAAAAGACTTGTAATATTAACAACTCAAATGATTTGTACTAGTATTTTTTCAAGGACTTAAGCGAATTCTTAATTACTTACACGGAACTTGTACTTTCCAAAATATTTGTTAAAATATAAATAACAAAAATATAAATAGTTTAAATTTAGAGAGATATCACACAATAATTTACAGTGGTTCTGCATAATCATTTTCTCTACGTCCACTCTTTCTCAATCGCAAAGAAGTTACCCACTAAGCTACCAAGTTTCAAGGTGCTTGATAACCCTTTACAACAACAAGCACTTGATTTACACCTCACTGTATTTGATCTCTACCCAGCTATTAAGTCACTCCACTCGAAGTAATCCCAACTTAAAGAATTTCCCTTGAGTGCTTAATAAGATAATAACCCACTCCACTTGAAGCAATCTAAATTCTAAAATTTTTCTTTAAGTGTTTATTATACTCTTGGAATCATCATCGATCATATTGTAACAACAAGTCTCACAACCTTGGGGAGTTACATTCTAAGTCACTTAAATAAAGAGAAACACAATTCTTTTTCACAAAAAGAATTGTATAAAGAAAGAATCAAAACTCTCAAAATAGAGTAGATGAATACAATGAAAGATCTTTGAACCAAACTTTGATTATCTCTCAAATATGTACAAAAATGAGGCTTAAACACATCTATTATAGCCATTCCAAAGCATTGGAACGTTACTTGATAGGTGCAGTGTAGCCTTTTATAATCAATTATCTGAGAGTTTTATTTCTTAAAAACATTTTAAAACATGTAGGAATCAATTTCAAAACATTGATAATCAATTCTTACCTTTACTATTGTTTTAATAAAACATTTTGATCCCAAACAATTTCTTCCAAGATTTTCACAAATCATAATCTTTAAAATCTTTTTTAGTCTATATGTCAGAGAAATAATAAATTTTGGTTTTTAACAAGAAATTACTTAAATTTTAAGATACTAAAACATCTTCAAATTTGCACATACGTCCGTTTGCTTGCTTTTAATGCTTTTCCTCAACTTTAATGGTTGACATTCATTAAATTCTAAACAAATAAATAAATTTTTGCTTATTGTAACATGATTTCATACTTTACTTGTATTTTTCTTTTATAAATTCATTATGAGCATTCCGAAAATTATGACACTTATGGGCAGCTACAATACCACCAAAAAAAAAAAAAAGAGATAACTCTGCATTACTGCATTAGTGATGAGAGAAAAGAGTATTAAAATTGTTGTTTTAAGTGATGGGTGAACAGTTTTTTTTTTTTTCTTCATTTTGTCCAATAATCTCTTTTATAGAAGAATAATTTATGGGGAAATGATAATAAAAAAAGTTGGATACCAAGCCCACCCAATTCCCTTATAAGATGGTATAGATAATTAATTTAGCTTAATCATACTCATTTATCCCCTCCTTGTAATACGTATGCACTAAGTGGCTCAATGCTTGCCACGTGTAACATTTTGGACCACGGCAACACGCTGCGCAATCACTAAGGATAAAACACTGGAGTAGCTCTAAACGGTTTGGCGCGCAAGCTAGAAAAAAAAATTATATTTATATTTTCATTTATTTCAAATGCAGGTTATATAAGGCACTACTTTGTCGCCTGTTACTCTCTCACCACTTCACAAATTACATACCTCAAAACCAAGAGAAGTTAACCAAACATTTGCTTCCATGGCTCAGAGAGAAGACTTTTTCGCCGATGTTCACCCTAGATACCATGAATGGAATTTCAATGTCTATGTGATAAGGATGTGGGAGGTGCCTTCAAAGTCCAACCCGAA
>JASCZI010272303.1:928-11869 GCA_036250425.1 Stylosanthes scabra | reverse complement strand
TTAACACCTTAATTTTTTTTTTTTTTTTTTTTTTTTTTTTTTGGGTACACATTCAATCACACATGAATAATTTCATTTTTCATCTGGTCTATGACAGAAACTCAGATATTATCAAATATCAAATAACATTGGCTCAGCATATACATATTAGTATAGTTCAAAGACTAAATTTATATCATCTGCATGACTTAACATGACTAACAGTAATGACTAGCACAACACAATGAATGAAACCGCCACAGAAGGCAGCAGTAGACAAACCCAAAACACTTAGATATTCTCATAATTATCTGTCATGTTTACACTTCCACATGATTCTAACAATGTTCAACTTGTTCACTACCTTAAATAACCCAGAATTCCAAGGTGCCTAAGAAAAAAATGTCTTAATGACGTAGTTCCATCATCTTCTACACTGACATGAAGTACTTGACAAGCCAACGAGGGCATTGCTTAGAACCACTGAAATTAAAATAGGAGATGAAAATTTAATAGGTGAGTGAAAAAGGGGTGATATAAAAGGTAATAATACTGATGTATTTTGAAAGCTGAATAAAGATTAAAATCAAAATTGATTATCACAGATTTATTCATTATCAATGTCCTTTTAGGATGAACAAAATCAATCATCAAATGTTCTTTATGATGAAATTCACATACTGTTTGTAAAGTGTGAAAGCAAGAAGTTAGTCTTAATCACCCTTCCATCAATAACTTCCATTGAGAATGAGTCCCAAAATAATCAAAACCTCTAATTTTTTTCCACTTCACAAACTTTCACTTTAGATTATCTAAACGCCTTTAAGAACATTCAACTTTTCCTAATTTCTTGCATGCACAGTAAAGGCCCCAAACCTGCGTCATTCTAGACTGCGTCTTTCTGGCTTAATGCTATTATGACTTTGCTCAGCCACACTTAACGCTGGAATGAGATGGAATAGGAACCAGTGTTTGGATCTTTAACTGCTTTGAAGTTATCAACACTCATCCCAAAACGGCCCAAGACAGAATTTCCCATTTCTTTTAGTTTTGCTGCATCAAGAAACACTATTTCAGTGCAAATAAAATAAAGATAGCAAATCATACAGGATTACTTGAATTGCATGTACATAGAAAATATTCACAATTGAAGATAAGACTTTGCCCTAAGCCTCTATCAAGAGGTAATGCAGCAGATAATAGGTTTAACATGAAAGTGCAACTAGGAAGATAAATAAATCAAGCACCAAAGACTGTGATTGAAGATTAAAAATAATTTATATAATTAGACAATCCGAAAGTTTCTCCTCCAACTACAAGATTCCCAATTAACAAATGCCAACTCCATGCCCATCCCCATTACAACCAACAGAGACCATACTAGTCTAAACTGTCAGATAACACAATGTATATCTACAAGATAAAATGCAATCTCTCAACACACCAAGTTGCATACATGACTAAAAAATATTTAGTATATCTTTCTGTCACCTAGGTATCCCATGCTTAGAATTATCATAACAAGGCATCCATAAATTCCTTATAAAATAATTTCTTTCAGAAAAGATTTCGTCTGACTAAACAAACATATGGACTTTGCCAATTTGAAACACAAGATAGCAAGTAAATCTTAAGGATGGGCAAAAAAACTAGATGAATATGACAATAAATACACAGCAACCGAAACAGGATGTTTTCCATCATTGATGATAGTTTTGCAGCATCAAGAAGAAATAAAGAAAAGAGAATCATATTTGGGTAAGAATTATAAACACATGCATGAAAGAAGGATCAAGGTAATGTAAGGACAGCATATGACCATGCACTATTCTATGCGAAGTACACAATACAATGCAAATATAATTGAAATCCAAGATAAAGATGAAAACAGAAACTTGCCCATCATCTCTTCCTTCATCTTTTCCCGCTTTTCTGCAGCAAGCGGCTCAAGTCGTCGAATGGCCTTCCTAGCTTGATCATTTGAGGGATCATTTTCTAATATCTTTTTCATATCTGTCAATTAATATTTAAAAAAATAACTAAAAATAGAGTAGTGAAAAAATTATGGTATGAAAAAATTATGGTATGAAAGAACTCAATGAAGCGAAAAAGAAAAAATCTGAATGGCATCAATATGCAAAACATGTCCTTCATTAAGAGCCAACAATAATGAATGATACTCATACTGACTTTCCCTAGGTTAGCAAATACCACCTAACAGCGGCACCTTTCCAGTTTGAGAAACTAGACCTAACCCCTTACTGTACAAAAAAGAATAAAGTTTGATTCCTGCTTAAAGAAGAAAGAAAAAGTACACTTCTCAAAGAAAGTAAAAAAAGGTAAATGATGTCAACAAAATTTCCCGAACAAAAGGAATGCCAGGTGTCAGATGTGCAGTAAGTATAATAAGCCCTAATATAAAATCTGAACATACCAGCAATGGCCTCTTCGAAATGTTCAAGCTTTTCATGAGCTTCTCCTCTTCTTACTAAAGCTTTAATGTACACCGGATTCAGTTCTATTGCTTTTGTGCATTCTTTAACTGTGTTGTCATATTTTCCCTGGGATATATTTAGCATAAATTAAAGGAAATCAGGTTCTTCGCTCAATCAATTTGAAATATAAAAGGGGATCAATATGTTGCAAGATTTCATACCAGCTTTATCTATGATTAAAATGATATGAATGTCAAAAGCTATGATTGGAAAATCGAAACAAAGGAACGAAAGAGTTGAACCACACTTAAAAGCGTAGGCTCAAGCTTGCCAAAAAATGACCCCTCTGATTGATGCACGAGGTATCTAGTTTGCAGCCTCCCACGTTATCTTTTCACTTTAGGGCAGGCCTCTTAGTTGAGGCAAGTTTGGTTCATATTTTGTTCAGACTAATTGCATTATGGAAGTAATAAATATGTATACACTAGACTAACTTATATTTAATTAGTAAATAGCCTCACATTTGCACGTCTTACAAGGAACCAGGCCAATGCACATGAATAAATAGTTAAATACTCTAGGATCAGTTTGGTTTAGGACACAATTTTGTTAAACAAAAAGTTGTCAGTTGAAACAATTTTATTTTTAGAACATGCCAAAGCAATTATGGTTGGGTGCCAATTTAACCTGGTAATCAGAAAGGACTAAGCATAAGCTTCTCCTTTCTGTCCTTCAGGCTTCAGCTTTTTAAGCAGTTGGAAGAATGCTAATTTCTTAAATGCAGATATAGTTTTTTTATTTTCCAGAATTAAACATTCCCTCTTCTGTATGACAAAACTTTTGAATTCAAAAGTGAAGACAATTTAACTGCCTAAATAATAACCATAAAAAGTACCCAATTATACTCTTCCAACATTAGTAGGCATAACACATAGACCACTACAGATAAATAGTCCATCTGATTTACTTGCACAGAACAGAACAATTAATAGGGATAGGTGCTGACAAATTATATTCTCATTAACAACAAGAAAGAACACCATACCAGTTTCTGAAAGCATGCAGCACGGTTCGCATGGCATATTGAGCGTATTTCAACCAATGAAGGCCTGTCAGGTGCAACTTGTAGAGCATGTTCATACTGGGATAATGCTTCCTCATACTTCCCATCCACAAAAAGCTTGTTCCCTTCTGTCTTTGCTTGATTTGCTTGAACCAATAATTTCTGCAGCATGTGACATCAGCACTATTTTGTGTATTTTTAACCTTAAAATGAATATGGATGTTTTAAATACCACATAAAATAGTGCAATTGAGACCACAGGACCATTATGTATCAGTTCAAACAATATTTTGGTTCAGCAACTTTATAATTCATAGTGTCAAGACAATTAGTCTGTTTAACCACCTAAACAAAAGCTAGAGACTACACATGTTATTATTATGCAACCTAATAACATCAAACAACTCCATTAAAATAACGAAATCAGGAAATTTTTATTATGAATCATCTTAATACCAGCAAACTAATAAAATACACTAGAATATGAAACTAAGAAACAGTAATTACACCAAAGAACATGATCACAATTAAAAAAGAAACCCAGTTTAGCGCAAATTTATCAAAACCCTAAAATTCCGAAACTGAACCTGCTCCAATTCCTTATTGATCAAGGGATCACCGGAGGAACCATTACTTGGAGAAACACTCTGCTCCGGCTCCGGCTGCTCTGTCTTCAGCTGCTGCTGTTGATGTTGCTGTTGCGGTTGCTCGTGCTGTTGATCAGGATGATCCTCTTCTTCACGGCTGCTACCCACACCGCCGTCATCGCCTTCGGTGTCGCTGCGAAGGTCGGTGTCGCTGGCTGTTTCAAAGCCGTCGGAAGCGTCGTTAACAGAAGCGGCGTTGGAAAGATTTGCGTTTCGATCCTCAGTCTCTTGCTGCTCTATCACCACCACCATTTTCTCTCAAGGTTCAGTGTGATTAGGGCTTGGGAAAGAAGGGGGGTGAGTTCTGACGGTTTTTTTTCTTTTTTATTTTCCCCTGTTGATCTTTGAGTTGAGTTTCCACTTTCCAGACTCTTCTTTAATGTGGTGAGTTTTAGCCTAGGGATGCCAAAATCAGCCTCAATGGGAGGCTCGTACTTTGTCCCTCGTTGTCATTTGTAGGTGCTTCACGGTGAGTTATTCGGTAGGGCTCCCATAATCAACCTCCCTTTAGGGCTGTCCAGGTGATTGTGGGTTTGGCTGTCTTTATTGAAATATGAAAAAAGTGCCCCATTTAGTTACATATTACACTTTAATGCACCGAATGAAATTAAATGACACAACAACCCCTTTTTGTTTTCTGGTCGCGAATTGGATAGTTGGGCTTCTAAAAAACATAGGGGAAAGAGTATGTAAAGGAATTTGAAGATGTTGGTGGGCCATTTCTTCAAAAAGTAATGAAAGAAACGATTATAAGTGTTTCTAGTGTGGGATTTTTGAAAAAAAAGTCTTTATCCCTGGGTGAGTGAAGAAGACTCAAATTCAACCAAAAAAAAAAAATTGAGATAATATTGCGCAAAAGAAAAAAAAAGAGATAAGGAAATGACCAAAAATGAAAAGTAAAACTTCATATAAATATTGTGTGTTAGGTCATCTCAAGCGGCAAAATCGCTGTTAGCCGTGGAAGATCTCCGTTGTCCTGGTGGAAGACCTATATTATTTCGATATAGAGGAGTGTACTACACTAAGGTATGCGCTGATTCAATGATATGCTGTGATTATTATGTTGTTATTAAGAGGCATTAAAAGAGAATCATGCCCCTTTCTGGGAGAAAACTGGCGAGATGAGTTACAAGAGCCAATAAAAGAGAATTTTCATCCTTATATATATATGCAAAATCATAAAAGATAACAAAAATCATTTTTACAAAAAAAAAATATCATATAAGCAACTTATTTATATAATATTTAATCAAATATGTATATGACGAAATTTTGTTGTAACAATGAATTAAGGTTTAAGTAAATGTTTAAAACCACTATAGAGGTGTTTTTTTTTTAATCAAGACGATATATTAAAATCTTAAAATTAAAATTAAATGACTAATTTTAGGTGAGAAAAATGATTTAAAAACATTAGAAAATTATAATTTATTGGTGAGTGCTCTTCTAAATCCTTTTTAAATTAGAGGATAAATTATCCTTAATGTTAACGTTTAATTTTTTCCAATCACAGTTAAGGACCCACATCGCAGTTGTTTTCCTATAACATTGATCGTGATTAGGAACATATGACTTTTCATCGGGGTACAGGAAAATAATTCAAAACCTGACATCCTAATATTTTTTTTCTAACATATTTAGAACTTTGATAATTTTTGGATTCGGCCCGTTGTCTTTTCACCTAAATCCAACTATTAGGTACAACAAGAAAGCTTTTTTTGGTGCTTGGATGCAATGCCTTTTCAAAGTACTATCCGTTAACTAGTCCACAAGCCCAAAATACCAAACCCAAGTTAAACATATCTATAATTAATGGAGGCCCCTAACATTTTCTATATTCACAAATCTGACACAGCAATGACCGCCCAAACAAATTCGACACAAACCTTCTCTCTCAGTTAGCAGGTTGCACTAAATGACAAACTGCATGAGCCCTTTACATGTGTACAGCCTCAAACGTTGCCACGAATACAGAAAAATACATGCCCCATAGAGGGCTGATTATGGGAGCCCTACCAAATAATTCACCGTGCTTCACATGTGTATATAGCTGCCATTTTATGACATAACTTTTTACCTGCTAATCGCTTAGACGGTGATGTTAGTAGTTGGGAGTATTTGTAACTTTGACTCCATTTTAGGTGACTTTTGTGATTAATAAAGTTTGGGGCATTAAAATTTCGATAATTATTTTTAATATGGTTTAAAGGATGAGGTTATGTCTGTACATGGGTGTAGTAAGGTGATGGACGCGAATATTGCAACAGCAGGTAAGCACCAGTGGCGATTTCCCAAGAAGGTAATCCAGCGGCTGAGATATCAAATGGAAGTCTCCTGTGGCGATTTCAAGAAGCACCAGTAGTGAACTTTTCCAATGCATGAACTGTCGTGTCTAAACTCTTCTATCTCACCCACTCATCTTGTTTTGCATTCCAACCAAAGCATTCATTTCATTTACCTTGCCAGTTTTGACTTCACTTCTCTGGTTTTGTCTAAGGTGAACTTGATTCATGGTGAACCAAGTGAAATATTCTCAAATGAGTAGTTGAAATTTTTTTTATATTTATTTTTATTATTTATTATAAAGTCACAGTCATTCTCAACCACTCATTTGAGAATATTTCACTTGGTCCATCATGAACTTAGTTAATTGTAGACTTATTCTACTTCTCTTCTTCTGTAAAGGCAATATGAGTTGAAGTTCATGAAAGTGGGAGTAAGGTAAAAAATTTCCATGAAACAAAAAAGGGAAAGATTTCTTTTGATGATCATATAGTGCATTATTTAGATCATCCTTAGTATGTAAGTATTTTTATTTTTAAATAATTTAATTAATAAAAAGTATTTACTTTATGTGTCATGCTAACAGTGATTGTGTATATGTTGTTAGTTTTAATATATTTGCTGGATTATGTTAGTTTTAATGTATTTGCTGGTATTTACTTAATATGTATACTGTTAGCTAAAGCACAAAAATTAAGGAAGTGTTCTTGGTACTCTTCATATCTACAAATAAATGGATTAGTTTAATAAAAAATTAAAGAAGTCGAGTAAAAAACATAAATTTTTACTTTTAACTAAAGAAGAAAAATTAAAATTTACTTACCCATAGATAACTAGAAGAGAGTCCAACTGCAAAAATTTTAGTTTAAATCAATTTTCACAATGTTCAGAGCGTCTTTAAAAAAAAAAAAAGAATACATGAATTCTATAATTATTCGTCAATGTAAAATTATTTTCTAGTAAACACACCAATAGCATTTGTTGAATTTTTTAAAAGTAGTTTTGATATTAAAATTGCCATCGGCGACCGTATATTGTCAACGCCAATGGCGTTTTCTTTTAAAAAATTCTATGCCACACAAATCACTATTGGCGTGTTCGCCTATGGCAATAATTGCCTCAAATACACCTTAACGGTCATATTGGTATTTAACACCAATGTATTATCCATATTAAAAAAAAGCACCTTAAAATTTAAGTATAATGTTTGATAATCAATGTAAAATTGACCAAAGACAATCAATTCTTTCCTAATTAAGATTTATTTAATGCAAAATATGTTTAATCAAATTAAACACCATAGGCGCTGCTGGAGATTGATTTCAATCATAATAATGATTTAATATTGATTCCTCTTTAATGCAATTCAATTGTATTTGATAGGTTACTATTTGAGCCTTCAATAATATTCTATTAAAATATTTCATTATTAGTGATAGATTCTTTCTAATTATAACATTTTACTTTTTTAAATACCAAACATTACCATACTTCTTTATCATTTGAAAAAAAAAAAAATAATCATCAGTGTACTCCATGTGAGTTTTTTCATACTCTTTCTTTAATATTTTTAATATTTTTTTAATTTAAAGTATTTTTCTTCTTATTCTTTATACATTTCATTTCTTCTTTATACTATTCATATATATTCTTTCATGCTATGTAAATCAATAAAAAAAAAACTGAAAGTATTGTATAGAGTTTCTTCATATTCTTTTTTTCACTTTAAAAATTATAACTTTTGTTTAAATTTTTGAAACTTTTACTCTTTTGCATATTTCTTTTCCTCTGCTTTAATCTAATTAGGCAAAATTACAAATAACATATTTTAAGTTTATTTCAATTTTTTATATAATTATCCTACATAAAATGTGCAATTAATAACATCCTTGAATTCATACATACAACATTTATATTTAAGTACACTTAACATTCAAAATTCGGACAAATTTGAAAATTAAATAATATAAATCCTCTATAATATCTTACATCATACGTACAATTAACATTCTTAAGTTTGGATATATAACATCTATATTCAAATACATTTAACATTCATAACTACGGATCTTATTTAAATAAAATTATAGATGTTAAATTAAATATGGCAAATTTGAATTATGGCTACCTATTATTACTCATGTCTTATTACTTTTTATTTTCTTACCTACTTTATTTTGTATTTTTTATTTTATCATAACATACATGTAAAAATATAAATTGTAGAGTAGAAGTTCTTAAAATTATTTATTTTAACATTTATAATTTCATATATATAACATCTATAATATTAAACATATAATATTCATAATCATTTAATTAATTTTTATTATTTAATATTTATTATTTTGTAGGTGACAAACTAACAATTTTGAATGTTTCCGAGGATGAAATTCGAGATTTTTTTTCTCAATATATTATGGTGATTTGAGATTTTTTTTAGGATTAATGGTGTATAAGAATTTGAAATTTTCATTTGAAATAATAAGAGAGAATTTTTTGGGATTTGATTTGATTTGATTTAAATTTGAAATTTATATTTGATGTAATTAAATGAAAAAAGATAGTTGTAGAAAGAAATTAATTGCCCTAATTAAATTAGGAGAGTGGTTTACACTCTAATGAGAGTGTTGTTAAATATATATTTTATTTATTATCTTTAATATTGTTGGCTTACTCAAAATTTAAAACGGTGGATGTTTTTGTTCTTGTCTTTCAGATTGGCTTGTTGTTTGATTTTTTTTTTTTTTTTTTTTTGCATGTCTGTAGCCTCGGCACATTTACAATTAATATCTCATAATTTCGTAATTATTACCTACTAAATTAGATTAATAAAAAACAAAACCGCTTATTACGTTAGTGATTATTTACTCTTTGTTAACTTAAAAATTTAAATTTTGTGTTTAACTCAAATTTTGAAAAATATGCGTTTTTACAAATTTATTAATTTAAATAATTGACAAGCATTAATTATGGTAACCAAAAATATCAATTTGAATGAAGCAATATTCATCGTCATAAATACCACTGCAATTTAAATTATTCAACATCAATAATCAACTGATTGATTATTAATTAGAAAAATCTATCATAACTCTATTTGCACGTCAAAATCAACCATTAAAATCACTCACCATATATAATATATAATATATATTAAAATACAAAATACATGTGTAATTTAACTTATTTTTAGTGCGTATTTTATATTTCAATACGTATTATATTCTGATAGCTGATTTTGATATACACCTAGCATAACTCAAAAATATATATATACATATATTATTCAATTTTTTAAAAAAAAATTGTAAATTGCTCTATCTTAAATTGTTCTATTCAATTTGAACTAAAACAAATTTGAATTTCTATTCTGATTAGTTTTAATATTCTATCCTATCATATCCTTATACTTTTTATATCTTATCTTATACTATTATTCTAAAAGAAAATTTACAGTCTCTTTAAATATCAGGTGTCATTTAATTATTTATATAAATATAAATAATAATTTTATCTGAATAAGTGATTTTGGTCAACCAAATGCAACCAAGTAATTTAGTTTTATGCTAAATAAAAGACTATTTCGATGTCAAATAGAATTTTATTTACGTACACATTTTTTATACTATTTGATACCAAAATAATATTCTATTTAGAATAGAAATAAATCACTTAATTGCACTTGATTAGCCAAAATCACATATTTAAATAGCATTATCCTAATATAAATATCATTCAACTACTTATATTCCGAAAGATATTTACAATATTTAATATTAATATTATTATTAATATTAATTGATGAAATAGTCATTATTAATAATCATTGGTGTGTTGGTGTACGTGTACCGTTGCATGAATCGTTGAGATGTGTAAATCATAATTACATATGCATGCCAAGTTTGTGTAATTAGGTTTTGATGAATGACAACCATTGTGAAGTTGATAACAACAATCAAAGGATTGAGGACTCCATTGAAAGCAAACAACAACAACAACGAGAAAACCAAGTCCACAAAGATTGAAGACCTTCTTAGAGTCTAGGACTTAGGTAATAAATATTGTCAATAACCAAATTAAATATCTCTTTCACACACTCACTAAAATTTGTTTTAAAGAAATGTTTTTACGAAATCTTAAGCCGAACAATAGCCGTACATAGTTTCAAACTTGTTTTACATGATTAGGAATCAATCCTAAGTATTTTGATATTGATTCCTACATGTTAAAAACGTTTAAATAGCATAAAACCATCAGGTAATCGATTATCCAATGGTGATAATCGATTATCAAGTGTTTGAAAACGTTTTCTTGGTCAAAACCCTAAGATAATCGATTATCAAGGGTGGATAATCGATTATCATGGTGTATAATCGATTATGAAGGTTGAAATTCAAAATTTGGTCACAACGGCTATATGATAATCGATTACCAACCTTGATAATCGATTATCTGAAGCTAAAAATAAGAAAAACGGCTAGTTTGACAAAATGATTTGATTCCATTCACACCCCAACAGCTCTAATGTTTA
>JASCZI010272301.1:15741-43314 GCA_036250425.1 Stylosanthes scabra | reverse complement strand
CCCCCCCCCCCCCCGCGCCTGTTCATTGGAGCTCCTCCACCAGACTTGCAGATTGGGCCGTGTCAGTTGCAGACTTGTTAGTCCCTGACGCAACAAACGTCTATAATGAAAGTTATAGAACATACAAGCCAATTTTAGAAACGAACATTCGAAACCTAAAAATAGAACATCTGAAACCTAAAGAAATAAAACATGTGATTCAAATTATTTACTGATATTGACTGATTTTTTATTGGTTACCTAGCATTATCAGAAAATCAGACGTATTTTATCACATACTTTTATGTTGTTATGATACTTTGGCAATCAATAAATCTATGCAGGAGCTTTCTATGATGGTGAGAGTATAAAGTGGTCCTTAGTGGACCATGCTATTAAAGAAAATAACAAAAGACCAGGGGTGGATTCACAATTATTTTTCTAGTGATTAGGCAATGATTTTTTGAAATTTGAATGCCCGGTTTAAGAAGGTAGAAATTAACACTATAATTTAGCTGGGTGGAAAAATGGTTACTTTCTCCGAAGGGGCTGCGCCATCTGTACGAGAGTCGCACCGGGATCTGCTCGCTGTCGGTTCGGATGATTGAATCGTGCCCTTTCTATTAGCACCATGGCTTGGATTCGTCGTCGAGAGGCTTGCGACGGGTATAGCTGAAGTTTGGCGGCACACTGGGGAAATCACTGGGACACTTGGGAGGCTACCCTTTCAATGAACGACGACGACATAGAGGTAAGTTTCTACGGATACCATTCTTTCCCTCATTTTTTATTTGTGGATCTCATTGATGAGTGGCTGCTGAAACCGATCCTCTTTTTTTGAGATATGTTCCCTTGATCGTGTTGTGTGTGACTCTGTGCGTATGATTTGTTCCAATTTTTGTTTGGTTGGCATTTGTGAAATTGTTAAGGAAAAAGTGGTGTTTTTAGTGACTTAAGGAAAAAGTGGTTTGTTTAGGATTTATTTTTTTTTAGAATTAATTTTATTTTTTTGTAGTTTTAATTTTTAAATCTGCATTGCTGGAGAAGGACGCGTGTTGAGTTAATTTAAAACAACATGGTGACCAAGAAATCAAGAAATTCTGGCGAGAACACACAACCTACCACGGCGGCAACAGGACGAAGATGAAGCAAAGAAGGGAACTCTGATTAATGCAATCGGGTTAGGGTATAGTAGAATAGTGGATATAGGTTCAGGGTAGGGTACTGGGCTTAGCCCAAGTCCAAAAAAAAGGACTTGCGTTACAAGGCTCATACATTTATGTACACTTTGCAATGCACATGTACAAATAAAATGATGATAAGATCAAATTTAAGGTCTTAATTAATTGTTAAATATTACTGCAGGAAGTTGTTCTTTCTTTTTGAGCTTGTCTTTCTTCTTTATGGTTTTGAGAAAAAAATAAGAAACAAAATGTATAAAAATACATTATCAATGATTATTTTAATGTATATAAAAAGTGTTCTCTAAAATTTTTTTATTGATGATTTTACCAAGTTTAGAATTATATGATATTTTATATCATAATTTAAAACCTGATTATATAATTAAGAATTGAAATTCAGTAAAATATGATGCAAAAATAAAAGAACATACTTTTCTATTTTTCTTAAATTCCCCTCGTTAAATATAAGCCAAAACGGTTTTTTTTTCTTTAAATTTTTATTACCGTAAACCAATGTATTAAAAAAAAATTATTTTCAGCATAATATGATAAAAACAATTAGGACCTAAAAAAATAAAAAATATTAGCAGAGAACAACATTTGCAAATAATTTTTTTTTTTTCTAAACTTTCATGAATAATTTTGTTAGCACTGGAAATTTTGTGAGTAATTTTGATATTTTTTAATATATATTTAAGTATTTAATAAAAACATTCCAACGGGCAATTTATTTAACAAAAAAAGGAAAGGAAATACCATTACAACGAGGCCCATCAGGGCCTAATCGCAACAAAGCCTTAGTCATTAGCATTTCGACCGGTCTACCAAGGCTTTAATTGTCAGGATCGGTTTGCTAATTGATAAGAATATTTGGGCAACTGTGGAGAATCAATTCTAACAATACGGAGCCAATAACATCCACACAAAAGGAATATTCTTACCAAATCACTAAGGACCAGGTCCATAATAGACAGAGCCATCTATGCAACCAAGTCTTTTATCCAACCAAGTCCCTATGACACACGCACTACTTTAATTTAAAAAACAAAGTTTTCTCTCAGTTCGATAAGCGTGCCGCCTTCTCAAACACGCTTCCTTCTTTCTTTCTTTTTTGTTGTATTTCATCTCGTCATTAAGCTCATTATCATTCGTCCATTTTGGCTGTGGAAACATTCAATTCATTTTCAGTTCTTGTTTAGTCGTTAATTTTGTCACACAATGGAATGCAATTTAGATAAATTCGGTTCAGTTTTTATAAGAAATCAGGTTCTGTTTTTCTAATAAGATGCAATTTATTGAAGAAGATGAAGAAGAAAAAGAAAAGAGAAATACGTCTCTTTTGTCTGACAAATCCGGTTCAGTTTTTATAAGAAATCCGGTTCTGTTTTTGTAATGAAATGCATTTCATTGAAAAAGATGATGATGAAGAAGAAAAGAGAATTATGTTTTCTTTTTGACAAATCCAGTTCAGTTTTTTTTTTTAATAAGAAATCTGGTTATATTTTTGTAATGAAATGCATTCCGTTGAAGAATATGATGAAGAAGAAGAAAAGATAATTACGTTTTTTTTTTTTTGACAAATCTGGTTCATTTTTTTTATAAGAAATTCGGTTTTGTTTTTTGTAATGAAATGCATTTCATTGAAGAAGATGATGAAGAAAAAAAGAGAATTACGTTTTTTTTTACAAATACAGTTTAGTTTTTATAAGAAATCAGATTCTGTTTTTCTAATGAGATGTAATTCATTGAAGAAGATGATGAGGAAGAAGAAAAGAGAAATATGTTTTTTTTATTTGACAAATCCGGTTCAGTTTCTATAAGAAATCCGGTTCTATTTTTGTAATGAGATGTAATTCATTGAAGAAGAAGAATAGAAGAAATTTGTTTCTTTTGTTCAACATATTGAGTGTTGTTTTTATAAGAAATTTGATTCTGAGTTTTGATTTGTTTTGTGTTTATTATTTATGTTTTTGTTGTTTTTATTATGTACTCAGATCTCCTTTTACAGTTTCTGTTTTTATTTTTCAAATAAATTCGGTTCTGTTTTTCAATGAAATCCACTTTATTTTCTTTAAAAAATTCGGTTTAGTTTTTTTAAAAAAGAAAAAATCTATTTTTTTCCAGAAATCCGGTTTTGTTTTATATACAAATCCGGTTCTGTTTTCTATGAAAATTTGGTTCTATTTCAAGAAGAAGAAGATCATCAACAGCAGCAGTAACAACAATGGCAACAATAACAACAACAACAATAATAACATAATAGTGGAGGAGGAGGAGAAAGAAGAAAAAATAGAAGAGAAGGAAAAAGAAGAAAAAGATTACGACGATGTTGGTGGCAATGACGATGGCGTCGGCAGTGACAATAACGACGACAACGATGGCGGTAGCGGCAGTGATGGTGACACAGAAGAAGAAGAAGGAGGAAGAAGAAGATAAGAAATAGGAGGAGTTGCAGAGGAGAAAGAGAAAGCGTGTTTTTTCAGTGGGAGAAGTGGGCAGTTTCGTTTGCATGACACGCGGCTGCTGAAGGTGGGCAAAAGTTTTTTTTTTTTTTTTTTTGATATTAAGGTGGGCAAAAGTTACTTGGTTAGGATTTGGTCGGTAATATAAGTGTATATGTAATCTTATTGTTTTACAAATATAAAAATCATGGCCCAATACTTTTTTTTTAAGGTGCTTAATATAGTTGATGACCAATTATATAATTATATTTTTTTGTTGAATAAGATTACAGGTTCAAAGACACGTCTATCCTCACATGGAGGAAGCTTACATGTTTCAAGAGGATGATAATTATATTGACAGTGAGGGCTGGAATATAAAAATTTTTATTGATCTATGTTAAATGTGATATAACTATTATTTTTTTTAATACAAAGTAGTGAAGAGGTGCAGAACCAGAAATTGTTATATGGGTATGTGAAGTGGTTACTGAGTCGTTTCTATATTTTTTGGTGAAGAAGGTTGCATGCTTATAAATTATTATGTACATTTTGTCAGTCCAAGAATCTGAGTTTGAAATCGACATTGTATGCAAGCTGATAATTTAAGTAATGCTCTTTTAAACTTTTAAAAAAAAATGGATGCATAGTTGTGCCAAATTTTAATTTTATCAAATACAATGATGAAACGTAATAGGTGACAAAAGATATATTACATTTTATCTAATCTGTTGATTTAATTTTTTTATTATATTACTTGATATATTGAATTTATCTACTTCGTTAGTTAATTGTCGTCATATTTTTATTGATAGAAAATATTGCTGAATTATTTTGCCATAACTTAAAATATGAAATTTTGTATGGAGCATTTTAAAAAACTATATGTTCGTGTTGTGCTAGATATTTTTTTTTCATATTGACCAAGAGTAGGAAAAAAAAAATTTCGTAGCCAAAAGAATAAATAAATATTTTGGAAAATAACATTTATTTTATTATTATATTATATCACAAATTAAGTGGATATGAACTGATATTTTATTTTGTAGAGATAAATTGTGAAAATTACTTTCGTTGAATTACATTGCAAACAACTTTTATTTCATATTTTTTAAATACAAAATACATGATACTTTTTATCCATTTAGCTGTTTTGATTTTTTTTAAAAAAGGATCAATGAGTATGTTAGTGTTTCTAACAATATTTGAGAATATGCTAACGATATCATGTATTTATCAATAACTAACATAGCGCGCGAATAATTAACTAGTAATAATAATACGTATAAGAGGGTGCAGAAAAAGGCACCAAAGTGAAATGAATTGAAAATTCCTCAAACATATCAGCAACAGTTTGGCATCTTGATAAAAGTGGTTTCATAACTTTGACTTATTTAAAGAGCATTTATCAAAAAAAAAAAAGCATTTGGCCCAAGAATTGCACTAATACAATTGGGTGACTAAAAAAGTAAAAAAATAACCCGATTGGTTACTTTTACCTTTACATAGAGCACTTCACATTTTAGTATTTGTTTGATGTTTGTCAGCTAATGAATCACATACATGAAGTGATACATGCGTTTGGAAAAAAGACCGAGACTGAGAGATCAAGACTGAGACTGGGAGACTGATACCGAGATTGAATTACGTTTGTTATTGTGTTTGGTTTAAAATTTATTAAAAGATAGATAATGGAAGGTATAGATTGAATTAAGTTAATAAAAGAGGGACAAAGGCTAATATTGGAAACTTAAATGTTGAGTGATGATATTTAAGTAAAAAAAATATTAAAATTTCAGTCCCAGTTTCCTAGTTCCCACTATCTGGATGTATTAAAAATACTGGAATTTTGGGAACTGGAATTTCAATCTTAATTTCAGTCCCATCCACCAAACACAATACGGAGTCTTAATCCTCCCGTTTCAGTCCCAGTACTTAAAACCAAACTAAGGCTATACAAGTCAAGCAAGACTAAGGCTAAACTCTATGCGACAAGTTAAAAGGTACTAAGGCTAAACAAATCAAGCAAGACATTATTGGATAAAGATAAGAAAATCAAGCATTAAGAAAGAAACTGCTGAACAAGACATATATACAAAACAAAATGTTTTTCAACATTTTATGGTTTTAGACTGAAATCGAGATCCTAAAACACAAATTCTTTTTCACAATTCATGAATTCCAACAGAATCCTGTTCTATGAAGTGAATAATAATGTGTGGCTCCAAAGTTCAACAATTTCCGAAGGTAAGCTAAATTTAATAAAAGGAAATGATCAAAGTGAAACATTAGTACAAAGGTGTGTTCAACATATCTATCTATGCACAAGAATATGTAGGTGTCGTCCCTCATCCCTCCTTTTTACAACAATTGTTACAACAACTTCTCAGTTCTAACCATTAATAACTTAGTCCTTATCAGGAATACCGAAAAAGAATCCAAAAAAAGACAACACAACACTAACCTATTGGCCACTTACAAGTGACAAGATTCCTTTCTTTCAATGTTGCAATACTAGTGGCAGCAGAAAAACTTTTGGGGCAATATCAGAACCATCAGTTACCCTAAACTTGATCTCCAACTGATCTTGATTCCCATCCATGACTAAAAGATCTAAGGAACATTGTTGAAACTAGAAAAATCCAATAGCTTCAGTTGCTTATAACTCAGAGCAAGGTAAGAAACTTTTCAGTGAACCACTTCAATTTGAGTTGTTCCACTCATGAATATAACCGGATTTCACATAATCTATGTGTACTCTGCAACAAACAAACAACAACAACAAAGACAAAAATGGGGTTTTGGGTGGGGAGAATTTGAGTGAGAGTTCTCTTAGGCACATATCCACAACCACAACACATGCAGAATCAGATACAGGAAGCCACTCATACTAAGATAAAATCAGAGATAACATATAGCTCCAGAAATAACCTTATGCTCAAGTGAACGTCTCAAAAATGATGCTCATCACGAAAGAAATTAACAATTTCAGTTGAGTGGAATTGCCACACCATATATTATATCTGAAAGCTTCATTTTTACAACTACAAAATGTTTCCTATCATTGGCTTTACGATGATGCTTCTGCCACTATAAGCAAAAGCTGACCCCTACATAGAATTTCTCTGCTTTTGCTAAACCAGCAGTTGCAAATGATGACATCCTCACTTTTAATACAACAGCAACGTATACAATTAAATCATCATATTCGGTCCTTAAAAGTTAAAACAGTAAGGCGTGACATCATCTGACATAAGCCTACGGAACATATCCAACCTGCCTAATATCCTTTACCAACCTGCCTAATATCTTTTACCAATCATTCGATATACATCATCTGATTTAGGGTGTGATTGATCAAATGCCGTAAATTCATGCACTTCCACTTCTACATCAATGGAACTAGCTCCAGAAGGCTTTTGGCTTCCTGTGCTCTTCATTTGCCCCCTTACACTAGCAACATTCACCCAATCCCCTACTTGAACATATATGTTTGACAGAAGGGAGAAATTTCCAGGATCCGATGGTGCCAACTCAAACAAATGTTCGTACACAGCTCTTGCGAGATCTACATCATTATGCATTCGACAAGCCCCCAATAGAGTTTCTAATACTACTTCATTTGGTTTCATAGGCATGCTGTGCACAAGCTGAAACGCTTCTTCCAAGTGTCCCCCTCGGCCAAGAAGATCAATCATACAACCATAGTGCTCAACTTGAGGAACAATCCCATGCACTTTCACTATTGATTAGAAGAAATTACGACCTTCATTAACAAGGCCTGCATGGGTGCAAGCACATAAAAGGCCAATGAACGTATATTTGTCCGGTTCAAAACCCTCATGTACCATCCTATTGAAAAGTTCAAGTGCTTTCTCGCCACGTCCATCAATGGCTAACCCCTGAATCATGGAATTCCAAGACACCAAATCTTTCTTTTACAATCCTACTAAAGACACCAAGGGCAACATCTAAACTACCACACTTGGCATACAGATCAATGAATGCGTTCAACACCTTAGTGCTACACCTAAACCTATGCCTCTCAACAGAAGCATGAATTCTCTTTCCCAAACCAACCATTCCAGATTCAGCACACGCAGCCAAAATACTTATCAGAAACCAATCATCAATCCTCATCCCAACTTCCTCCATTTTATCGTACAACTTTGTCGCTTCATTAACAAGCCCCTTCTCAGCATACCCAGATATCATAGTCGTCCAAATCACCAAGTTCTTCCCTGGACACTTATCGAACAACAACCTCGCCATATTCATATCCCCAGCACTACAATGCCCACAAACCATGGATGCCCATGACACAACATTCCTCTCGGGCATTCCCTCAAACATCTCAAACGCCTTCCCCATCTCCCCAGCCTTAGCATAATCATCCAACATGATATTCCAACTAATCACATCCCTCTCAGGCATTTCATCGAACACCTCACAGGCTTTCCCCAACTCATCACCTCTCACCAACCCACCAATCACAGAGTTCCAAGTAACCACATCCCGTTCCTCCATCTCCAAAAACAACCTCGTCGCTGCATCAATTCCAGCACTCCCACATTTACAATACGAATCAATCAACGAGTTCGGCACAAATATATCACTCCCTAAAAATCCAAACTTCACCACATGGGTGTGGATCATCTGCACCGTACGAAAACAGTTAGAACCGTCAAACTCTTTCAAAAGACACGTGTAGGTGAAGCTATCGGGAAAAACATCGTTCCTCTGCATATGGAAGAAGGTCTCAAATGCGACGGAAGGGTGAGCGCTGTTTTGGGCCTGGGCTCTAATGAGAGTGTTGTACAGGTGGGCGTTGGGGTTGGTTACGAGGTTGAATAGGTTGACGATGGAGGAGAGGTGGCGGGAGACGGAGAATGCGGCGACGAATTTCGATGCCACGTAAGGGTCTTGGAGGAGGTTGTGGTTGAGGACTTGGGCTTGGATTTGCTTCACTGTGTTGAGGTTGGTGCAGCGGTGGAGGTCGGAGAGCATTTCATCGAGAAGGAGGCGCGTGGAAAACCATGTTGGCACACGCGCCGCCGCAGAAGGCAATTGCATCTGTTGTCGCTTGTGTGTGCTTGTTTCATGCGAAGGTCGCCAACGGGGGCTTTGCAACGAAAGGGTTTTGAAATGAAATGTCGCAGAACCCCTCGAATTATCATTAATTCATTATCACACCAGGCCCTCAGGGCCCCAGGGTTTTTTTTTCGGTGACCAAACCAGGGTTTATTATTATGAAAATGAAAATATATTAAATTATTAAAATATTTTTGATGAATTTAATATAATTTTAGTAACTTATTAAATTCTTATTATAAATCAAATGTTCTTGATGAACACAAGCAATATTAATATAAATTTCTTTTTATATTGTCTAGAATAGTAATAACCAATTTACACTATTTTATAAAAATCAAGGGGAAAGTAAAACATTTTAAATAGGAAATTTTAAAGAAAAGCATGAATTTGAAAGGTGATTTATTAGTCAATTACATGTTGTCTACCAAGAAAATAGCATGGCAAACAATGCTACGGAACCAACATTAAGGAACAATTAGGGAGCCAATAAATTCAATTAGAAGTTATTATATAAAACTGACTAAAGTTATCATTCGAAGCATGTACAAGTTATCATCCGAAACAGATTACAATTATCATCCAGAACCCTAAACCCCCACCAACACAATTATCATCCGAAACAGATTCAAGTTATCATTCAAAACAGAGTATTATTCCAAATAGAAAAACAGAGGAGACAATGGTGCCAACTCAAACAAATGTTCGCACACAGCTCTTGCGAGATCTACATCATTATGCATTCGACAAGCCCCCAATAGAGTTCCTAACACTATTTCATTTGGTTTCATAGGCATGCTGTGCACAAGCTGAAAAGCTTCTTCCAATTGTCCCCCTCTGCCAAGAAGATCAATCATACAACCATAGTGCTCAACTTGAGGAACAATCCCATGCACTTTTTCCATTGAATAGAAGAAATTACGATCTTCATTGACAAGGCCTGCATGGGTGCAAGCACATAAAAGGCCAATGAACGTATATTTGTCCGGTTCAAAACCCTCATGTACCATCCTATTGAAAAGCTCAAGTGCTTTCTCACCATGTCCATCCATGTTTAACCCCTGAATCATGGAATTCCAAGACACCAAATCTTTCTTTTCAATCCTACTAAAGACACCAAGGGCAACATCCAAACTACCACATTTGGCATACATATCAATGAATGCATTCAACACCTTAGTGCTACACCTAAACCTACGCCTCTCAACAGAAGCATGAATTCTCTTCCCCAAACCAACCATTCCAGATTCAGCACACGCAGTCAAAATACTTATCAGAAACCTATCATCAATCCTCATCCTAACTTCCTCCACATTATCATACAACTTTGTCCCTTCATTAACAAGCCCCTTCTCAGCATACCTAGATATCATAGTCGTCCAAATCACCAAGTTCTTCGCAGGACACTTATCGAACAACAACCTCGCCATGTTCATATCCCCAGCTCTACAATACCCCCAACCATGGTCGCCCATTACACAACATTCCTCTCGAGCATTCCCTCAAACATCTCAAACGCCTTCCCTATCTCCCCAGCCTTAGCTTACCCATCCAACATGATGTTTCAACTAACTACATACCTCTCAGGCATAGTTGTAAAAACCGGCTCGGATCGGTCGGTTGGACCGAAAAATCAAAAAACCAGACCACCAGCCGATCCGAGCAAGCTAAAGAATCGGAAATGCATTTAAATCGATGAGAACCAGATTAAATTGGCTGGTTCATGACAAAATCGGCAACTCGCCCGGTTTCTTAAAACCGGACCAGTCAGTTTTTTTTTATTTTTAAAATAACCTGCAAAGCAGTGTCTTTTTATATAGAACCTTTAAAAAAAACCCTAATCTTCTAATTTCTAAACCTAGACCCATTGTTGCAGACTTGCTGCGCCTCCTTCCTCAAACAGAAAGCTCTCTCTTCTACTCTTCTCACAACTCACAATTTCACCCAGTCACCACCACCGACTGCCCCCAGGCCACCGTTGCCACAGTCGTCGCTGCATAGCCTTCCTCCTTCAACCGTCGAGAAGCAGCTACAGTCGTCGCGCAGCAGCCGCAACTTCTGCCTTCCACGTCGCCACACCTCCGCGAGTCTCGGCCATCTCCTCAGCCTTCCACCGTCGCCGCGTTGCTGCGGTGGTCGCAGAGCTTCCAACTCCCACCGTCGCGAAGCTTCCGCCATCCATCGTCGTTGTGCTTCCGCCTTCCACCGTCGCGGAGCTTCCACGTCGTGGTAGTCTGGTACGCTTCCTTTGCTGTCTCTGATTCTGTTGTTGTGTCTGATTCTATGTATTATTTTTTTTTTTTCAAATTAGTTGTTCATTTGTGTTTGCTGTCTCTGATTCTCTTTGCTGTGTCTTGATTAGCTTGCTTATTCTCTGATTCTCTTTGCTGTCTCTTGATTAGTTTGCTTATTCACTGGCACTAAGACTGTTTTTGTTTTTTTGTATTTGCATCCTTATTGAGTTGTGAAAACAGGGGCTATATGTTGGTAAATTTTTTAATAGCGTTACACATGTTATTGATTGAATTTCATTTTGACAGGGTTTTAGCATTTAAGATGGATTCATCACTAACGCTATCTACAACACCATCATCTCAGGAACAAGGATCACAGCCGTGAGTGGTGTTCTTCCCTGTAACTCGGCTTGTTCTTCCCTCTGCTTTCGCTTTGCAATTTGCAGTATAATCCATGTTATGCATTTGGTAGTTATTTGAGTTATGGATTATGGTTTAAAATGTTGATATAATTATGCTTTACTTGCTTAATGCTCAGGTGGATGAATGTTCTTATATTGAATTTTGTTTGCTGTTATAAATTATTTTTGTGACTTGGATTGGTTTTTTCCTCTGCCTGTTGTTGGCAATTAAGTTTAAGACACTTATGATTATTAAAAACATGTATTTTTTTTTTTTTGGTATAAAAGGCATGTATTTCAAGTTTTTTTTTTTTTGTGACAATCTCAAGATTTAATGCTAGGTTTTTTCATAATTTATATTTTCATGTATTTGAGACCGGTTCTACGATTCAACCTCTGATCCAACGGTTGAACCCTTGTCTCCATGACTCTGTAGGCTGACCGGTTTGATTCTTACAACTATGCTCTCAGGCATTTCATCGAACACCTCATAGGCTTTCCCCAACTCACCACCTCCTCTCACCAACCCACCAATCACAGAGTTCCAAGTAACCACATCCCGTTCCTCCATCTCCAAAAACAACCTTGTCGCTGCATCAATTTCAGCACTCCCACATTTACAATACGAATCAATTAACGAGTTCGGCACAAATATATCATTCCCTAAAAGTCCAAACTTCACCATATGGGCGTGGATCATCTGCATCGTACAACAACAGTTAGAACTATCAAACTCTTTCAAAAGACACGTGTAGGTGAAGCTATCAGGAAAAACACCGTTCCTCTGCATTTGGAAGAAGGTCTCAAATGCGACGGAAGGGTGAGCGTTGTTTTGGGCCTGGGCTCTGACAAGAGTGTTGTAGAGGTGGGCGTTGGGGTTGGTTACGAGGTTGAATAGGTTGATGGCGAAGGGGAGGTGGTGGGAGACGGAGAATGCGGTGACGAGTTTCGGTGCCACGTAAGGGTCTTGGAGGAGGTTGTGCTTGAGAACTTGAGCTTTGATTTGCTTCACTGTGTTGAGGTTGGTGCAGCGGTGGAGGTCGGAGAGCTTTTCATCGAGAAGGCGGCACATGGAAAATCATGTTGGTCATAACATAGTCTCGACGTAGAAATTAGAATTAACAATTCTCTACTTTATAAGAAAACAAACAACAAAACCATATTTGTCTATTTAAGATTGACAACACGTCTACAACACGTCTACAGCAACACGTCTACAACCATATTGGTCTTTGTTTTTAGTCATGCACTCTAGGTCTCTAGCTACCTGCTACAAAAATAAAAGGCACTAAAATAAAATATTTCTATATATACACAATTACACATATTCCACACTTTGTACTTAAATAAATACTAATCAAAGCTAATGAGAACCCATAATTGAAAGCATCTCAACTAATTAAAGCTACTAACATCCAAATTCCAATGCGTCGTGGGTAAACTATATAAAATATTCGACTTTTAGGTTAAAAAATTACTACGGATTGATTAAAGTGACATATGCTTTTCTTTTTCCCCCTCCACCAACAAATATATGTATATATCCAACGGAGTTAGAATTATAACTATATAAACATAATATTACAAGAATTAAATTTTAACACATTATCGATAAAAAAAAAATATTTATACATATATTCAATATTATTACAAAAAAATTAATATAATTGAATTGTGTAAAAGTTTGAGCCGGTCAATATATCAAAATCAAACTCAACAACTAAAAAATTTGTTACTAATCTCCAATATACTGAATAAATAAAATTGTTAAGATTTCTATTATTTGAAAACAAGAATTATATTACCGGTAATGTTATATAACTACCAAAATTTATTATTTTATCATTATAAGTTAACTGCTAAATTCTAAACTCTGAATTTAAGGAAATAAGAAGTGATTAAGGCAGGTGTTAGCTAATATGGAGAAAAAGTGTTTAGCACGCAGGATTTCTGTTATGTTACGTGATATGTGTGAAAATTTCTTCTACTTAGTTGCTAAGTTAATTTCAACAGCCAATCAACACCTAACTATTTTCTTGTCCTGAAGCTGAAAACATGACCCAACCACCATTTATGCACCAAACTCTAAAGTCTTCACAAATCACAACACGTTATTCCTTCCCACTCTTATGTTACTTTTTGTAATTGAGGGCTGAGGCTACCTCTTTCTCTCTCTTTTTAGGAATATCATTATTCATTCTCTGTTCCTTCTGTTTCATTTTCATATTGCAATGGAGGCCAAGATTTTAAGAGCTTCTATCTCACCACCTACTCTTCCTTTTACCTCTGATTCTTCTTCTTCTTCATCTCTTGTTCCTGCTTCCAAGGCATCATCATGCTTAGCCTTCAACAACCACACCTCATCATATTCTTCTATGAAGCGTGATGGCCTTTCCCTCAAGGCATCTCCCACAACAGGGTGAGTTATGTTATTTGGATTTTGGAATCCATTAATTTCATGCATTTGAAGATGTTCATGTTTCTTTATTTGTTTCATTTATTATTATGCTTGATTGCTTGTTAACATATCATAAATAATGTTTTAAAATTCTTAAATGTAGTTACAATTGTGAATGGAATCATAAGGATGTGAATACAATAATATTAGATATTTCAAACATATTTGCAGCACTCTATGGTATATCACTAAGTATATACCTTTTATGATATAAAAACATACTTTCTTTTTAATCTTCTTTGGCTTCTTTTTATACCAAAAGTAGAAGGTTTTCAATTCATAGAAGTAATATTTACCTAACATATATAGCTTTATTAATTGTTCTGCTGCATTCATACTTTTAATTGCTTTAATAAGTTCCAAACCCTCATGCTTTAAGCTTTTTTTCCACACATGCCCTTCATTTTGCTTTCTTTCTTGTTTTCTTTACCAAAGTCTTAATAGGTAACGTTTTGGTAAACAGTGAATATTGTTTTATAGGGTAAAGAAAAAATTCAATAAAAACGGTTATCATTTGCAATGCACGTGCTTTTATTTTTTCAAACAGCAATGTTAGGTAACTAATAAAAATTCAGTCAATATCAACAAACAACTTAAATTGAATGTTCTATTTCTTTAGATTTTGAATGTTTTATTTTGTTAGAAATTAGATGTTCTGTTTCTATTGTTGGTTGCTTTACATTTTGGATGTTTTATTTCTAAAAAAATTATAAATGTTTTAACTTTTTGTTGGCTGATTATTGATTAAAAAAAATATTGATTACCTGTGTTAAGTTAAAATCTTTGTTCTTCATCAAATTCTACTCTTCATCAAATAAATTCGCGTCTTAATAAGATAGACTATTTGTTCTCTCTAGATTTGTGCCAGCAGGAAAAAGGGTTGATGGGAGTGAAAAACTGACCCTGGATAACATAAGACATTCTTTGATTCGTCAAGAGGATAGCATAATCTTTAGCCTTTTGGAGAGAGCAGAATACCTGTACAATGCAGATACATATGATCCCAATGCCTTCTCAATGGATGGATTTCATGGCTCATTGGTGGAACACATGCTCAGGGAAACTGAGAAGCTTCATGCTAAGGTATGGAATTTTGCATCAGCATTGATCAAATGAGAAACACTATGAGAAAGAAATGTAATTTAGTGAAAATAGGGATGACAATTTGGCTCGACCTTTGAATGGGGCAGTTATTTTTTCGGTGGTTGACTGGGTATAGAGAGGATTCGGGTATACTATTAATTTTTTCTTAGATATGGGGCGAGTATCGATAATGGCCGCCCCGTATATATATCCCTAAGTAAAAACATTTATTAATCAACTTTATACGTTAATTGTATACATAATTTAACTATGATGTACAAATAGTGTTTTATAATGTCATCTTATCACATATTTTCATAATTAGATAGCCGTTTATTGGAAATAAATGTTGAAAATGAGCTATTTTTATTGATATAATGATAATGTGTGCATTTTTTTTGGTTAAACTGAAGGTAGGCAGATACAAGAGTCCTGATGAGCATCCTTTCTTTCCTAATGACCTTCCTGAATCAATGTTACCACCTTTGCAATACCCTCAGGTAAAGATCTTGTGTTAGAAAATGCTATCAAGTAATGAGGTTTAATTTCTGCCCTTAAGGTTGGACTTTGTTTTGAATTATTATTTAGCTCATGGATAAAACAGTATATAGGTTAGTTGTTGAATAAATTTAGCTCTGTCATGTAAATTCAAACAAATATAAACTTCTATTGATGATCTAGTGTTTGTTTACTGAATTTCTGTGAAAAATTTAATGTGTTAATAGGTACTGCATCCCGCTGCCAATTCAATTAACATAAATGAAAAAGTGTGGAACATGTACTTCAGAGATCTTATCCCAAGATTAGTTAAGCAAGGAAATGATGGCAATTATGGATCAACTTCTGTTTGTGATACAATTTGCTTGCAGGTCAGTAACCTTTAGCTGATATAAACTAATATTGCATGATTTTGGAGTTAACATTTAGCATGTGTTATTTTGAAAGCTTGATTGTTACTCTCCCTCAGAAGTTTTGAGATTATAATAAGCTAATTGCTAATAACATTGGTGAAGACATGATATTTATTTTTGTTGTTGTTACTGCAGGCTCTCTCTAAGAGAATCCATTATGGGAAATTTGTAGCAGAGGCAAAGTTTCAAGCTTCTCCTGATGCATATAAAGATGCTATTAAAGCACAGGTTAGGAAAATAGTACAAATATCTATTTTTATCATGTCAATGTTGAATATGCTTTTAATATCAAACATGTTTGTTCATCAAGGTAACAACATCTTTTCTCTGTTCCATAATGTCTTTTCTAGTTCTAGACAATTCATGGATCTATTTAGTTACTTAGAAAGTTACATTTTAAGAAACAACATTCTTATATAAAAGATGTTACATATAGCTATTAAATTCCATAGTAATTTGAACATAAATTCCAATTAAATTCTTCATACATACTCTTAGAACATATGTAACACACCGTAAATTAATACAGAGTGTTAAATATGTTCTAAAGACTTGTAAGAATTTATCAAACCTAGTAACGAATAAGGTGTGAGTTTCATATATATACAAGTAATCCAATTTTTTTCTTCCCCCAAAAGGTGAACTTTGTTTTGTGTTGGTGAGTTTGTAGGACAAGGATAGGTTAATGGAAATGCTGACATATGCTGAGGTTGAAGAGGCAATTAAAAGGAGAGTAGAGATGAAAGCCAAAACTTTTGGGCAAGAGGTTGATATAAATGCCAAAAAGGAGCATCAAGTTGAGGCAGTGTACAAAATAGTTCCAAGCTTAGTTGCTGAGTTATATGATGATTGGATCATGCCATTGACAAAACAAGTTCAAGTTGCATATCTATTAAGGAGGCTCGATTGAATGCAAATATGCAATATATATTAGTTATTATGTTGTGTCTTTAAGAAGTATTAGATAATATTAATATTGTTAGTAGTGTTATTGTTAGCTGTGAAGTTAGTAGTGGCATTGTGGAGTGCTAACTATTTTGATATTATAATATAGTCAGCGAGTTGTAGTTGTTGATTGGTTTTACTATAAATATGTATCATGTATATTGATCTACATACTATTGATATACAATCATCAATTTCTTAATCTTCTTTTTGGTTTTTAACATGGTATCAAGAGCTTAGGTACTTTCCAGAAATTTTTTTTCTGATGAGGATTTATCCATGGTATCCTCCTTGAAAATTTTTCCAGGTTCATGTTCAAACACTGTTTTCATATAGTGTCATTTTCTTTCTTTTTCGATCATGTTTCCGATGTTTTCTTGAGTCAACCATTACACCATTGTAATCTCCTCTCCGCTGTGATTCCAACGCACCAAACCCTGTTGAAATCGGAGCCTCCATGCTCCGCCAATCGCCGCCCAAAGTTGTTCCCTTCATCACTTTCTTTCATGTTCAACAGCCCCTTTTTCCAGTTTTCTGGCAACTTTTCCGACGACTAATTCCGACACTGCATACCCCAAAATGTTCCTCTCTTCGTTACGATTCTAACGCAACAAACCGCACATCAATCGGACACCGGATGCTCCTCCTAGCACCACCAGAAGCTGCTGTGTTCATCATGTTCATTTTTATTTCCAGATTACTCAGATGCCGTTGGATCTGTTGATTAGATCAATGGTCCAAATCTCTTCATTTATTTGGTACAAGACAACTTGGTTTGGTTTAATCATCCCCGGTCCGGTTCGATTATCACAGAATTGGTTTGATTCTCCATGGACCAGAACCGGTTTAACCGCAAATTTCAACTAGTTCGCCGCTGGCTCACTCAATGCTGACGTGGTATTCATCCACTCCTGCGCTGACACGTGTCACTCACCTTCTTACGTGGTTGATGATGTGTCAGATGACGTGGCACTCTATGTGGGATCCTTTCAAAGGTTTTTCGATGTTCTGTTTTCGATTTTTCGATCTGTTTTACCAAATTTTGCTCCGATCTTGCTGTTTTAAACTCTTTAGGTGTTTTTTGGGTTCCGTTTCTTTCTCTATGGGAGTTCCGTCTTCACCTTGGCATAGTTTGCCAGTTTTTCCATGGGAGGACCATCGCCACATCTCCGACAGTTTCGCCATTCTCCGTTGCCACATCTTCGTTTTTGGCAGTTCCGTCTGCACCGTTGTTTTTCAATCTATGGCAGTTTCGCTTATTTCTCTTTGGGAGTTCCATTCTCACCTAAAAGTTTTCAATAGTATCTCATAGCAGTTAATTCGGCATTTCGTCTATATCAATGTCTTTGTTGCATTTTCTTGTTTCGGCAGTGTTGCCAATTTATTTGTTGTTATTTTCAATAAGTTTCAAACTCAAGTGTAACTTGAGTTTGAGGGGGATATTAGATAAACCTTGTTGACGATCCTTTACTCCGACAGCATCTAGGGTTCCTCGAACAATGTGATATCTCACACCGGGTAAATCACCAAAGCCCAATATTGCAGAGGAAATTAAGTGAAGTACTCCGGACACAAAGTATGGAAAGGTGTCTACCCCCCAACCTAGAGTTGCTAGATGGGGAAGTAAAATTAAGCCTTGCTCATACATGGGCTTCTCGGGTACGAAATGAGCTACTTCAAATTGTCGTAGGTTCAAATCCTACAAAGCGTGATTCCATTCTTTTATATTGAGAATGACACTGAAATAATTCACCAGTAGTTTAAAGGTTGAATTTGACCTCCTGAGGATTGTGGTTAAAACAAAGAAAAGAAATAGGAGGTCAATAAGCATCATTTTAACAATTAAAACTTGTCTCGATTTTAATTTTAATTCTAGTCGACGGTCTCAATAAGCTAGACCCATGCTTCGAGTTGTTTCATGCCACAAATAAACTCGAACACTTAAGAAATCCGTAGGACAAGCGGATTCACACCTCTTACAACCGACACAGTCCTCCGTTCTTGGTAATATTATTAGTAGTGTTATTGTTAGCTGTAAAGTTAGTAGTGGCATTGTGGAGTGCTATCTATTTTGATATTATAATATAATTAGTGAGTTGTAGTTGTTGATTGGTTTTACTATAAATATGTATCATGTATATTGATCTACGCACTATTAATATACAATCATCAATTTCTTAATCTTCTCTTTAGTTTCTAACTAAAAGAATCCTCTCATATATTTATTTTCACATACATGTTTTTTTTTTTTTTTAATGCATCTGTGATATTGTTGATTTTAAACGTGAAAACTAAACTAAAAGATATGTGATATCAAAAAATTGTAAGATAAATTATATCATGGAAAAGTATGTAAATAACGCAAGAGATCAAAATACAAACCATTTATCAACTTTTTTTTTTCTTAACTTTTTGATGTAAGAGTCGATGCATTTTACAAATAGAATTCATCTATTAGAATTGTTCATGAATTTCTCTCAGAATAAAAAGTCAAATTAATTTAAGTATACACCGTATACTTTCATACACCTCTTGTCTTCTTTTATTTTAATTTCTGTGTTGAGATATATTAATCATGTACTATACTAACTATTTTTAGTGTATCGCATGTTATATTCATGTGTTTTGTGAATTTTTCTGTGCTAATATATATTTACATTTTTTGTGTTGTAAATGAGATGTATGAAAATATACAATGATACATGTAGCATTATCAAATAAATCTATCAATAAATTTAACACTATTTTGTGAGAAAATTATTATCGATAAAATTTCCGTCGACAAAATCAACAATTATAATGTTGCATTTTGCTCTTAAGTTCATGAATGCATTTTCTGTGGATAAACTGAAAATTTGGTTTTAGGGCAAATTTCAAAAGTAACACATTTCTTCATTCTAAAAAATGTTGGTGCTCCATTCGTCTCTTCTTTCTCAAGCCACAATCTAACACCTTTCTTTGTCTCTTCGTAGCTCATCACCCTCCACTTATCGCTGCCCGTTCCTTCTTCTTTCGTCCTTGTCCTTTATTCTGTTTGTTCTATTTTTATTGCCCGTCGTTGTTACCTTGTAGAAGTGGTAATGGACAGAGTAGAGTAGGATTTAGATTCAACTCTAACCCTATCTACTAGTTGGTTTATCATAAAAATTCAATTCTATGTTATCTGCGGGTTTAAAACATGCCAATTCTAATCCTACATGTTCTCAATCTACAGATATTTAACCCTACCGCAAGTTTTAAAAAACAATATTTATAAATTATTAAATAAAATCATCTTTTGTATGCCAATGAGATATAGCTACATTTGTCCCATTCCCCCGACATAGATCTCGAGATCAAGTATCTCCCCTAATATATCTTGGTGCCTACTATGGTGAAGAGAAAAAAGTGAAGAAATGAAGAGAAATCAAATCAAATGCCAAAGTGATTATAAGTCTTGTCAAAGTCATATACTCACACTTCAATCCAATAGTTGATAATTCTTCTCTTCATACTCTTCATTTTTTCTCTTCATCAAAGAATCCATATATCTTTGGTAAAAGAAAATCGGCTTTTATATAAGTAAAATTGTCAAGTTTCTAATTGATTATCTTGACGAAGTGATAGAAGATCTTTTATATAATTGAAAGTTTTTTTTGTTCCACGCTCGCCTCTAACATATATTTAATATAGAATTAACTATCAAAATTGTCCATAAATTTTTCAAACGACGATAAAAATGATCATCAATTTTGTTAACAACAAAAATATCCACCAATTATTTAAAAAGATGACAAAAGTATATATTTATCACATGTTAAAAGTGATCAAAATACTCAAATTTAAACACTTTTATCATATTTTTGAATAATTGATAGATATTTTTGTCATTAACAAAATTGACGTCATTTTTATCGACGTTTGAAAATTTTAGGAACAATTTTAGTAATTAACTCTTTAATATAATATATATATAGAGAGAGAGAGGGCGGATTGATCAGATATGATAGAATATCAACTCATACCCTGTCCGAGCCGCAAATTAATCCGCTTCATGCTCAACCCTATCATGAGCTTGTTATTTAATCACCGCGGTCTCCTATGCTCACTCATTTCTTCTCAAATCTCACGCTGCTACTTATGTAACATTCTTTTTAGTGAAAAGTCAGTAATCTGCTCCAAGTTATGTTAAAAAAACTCATAAAGATGAGTGATCCACTCTCTACTATTAGCCTCTATATGTTCATTTCTTGTCCCTATGCTCTACTCTACTTGTATTCGTTTTCAATCCCCCTAAGTCCTATTTGAAATCTATCTACTTTAGCTTATTCGTTCTTCTGATATAAATAAAGACGAATGGCATTGTAAATATGATGCTGATATGAATAAGCTAAAATAAAATAATAATCCAACGATGATGAAAAGAAAAAATCAATCTAATATTAGATTGGATAAATATCTTTCAGCTTTCTAATACAAAAATATATATTTGAAACATGACTGGCCTTGTGATCTACTTCATGCCTTTTTTCCTTTGGAGGAATATTTGAAAGCAATACATGTGTGGCGTAAACTTTGAGTATTTAGAATTTCATATTTGTCACGTTTGTCTCAACTCTCAAGTATTTTTGGGGGTCCTCTCCATCTCTATCATATTGCATTTATTAACATTAAAAATCATATACCGAAAAAAAATCAATATAAATTTTACTAACAAAATCATTTATTTTTATATCAAATACAATATTATTCTAATATGAAATAGCACAAAAAAATTATAAAAACAAATCAAACAAGTTTTGATTTGATATTAAAATAGCTTTTTTATTTCACATATTTATGAATAATTTAGTTGAATGAATAGTTTAGTTGAATAAAATTGATGTACATTAAAATTATTGTAATACTTAATCGTATAACAATACAAAATATATCATTAAGCTTCATCCTTAAATATTTTTTATAAAGTAAATATCAATAGTATTATATTTTTTATATAAATGTTTGATATTTAACATGATAGTTTCTTAATTAAATTAACCATTTTAAAAAATGTTTTAAAAGGAAAACAAAAATATCAAGGCTTATTAATTACCTACTACTTTATTTATTATCTCTAATAATATATCATTTTGAATACTACACTCCCAACTTGACTAATGCATGAGCATTTATTAGTTATGATTTTAAGAAAATAAAACAAAATATAAGATATAATTAAATAAAATTATCATCATAAAAAATTAATTAATAGAATTAACATGATATTTTCCTCTTTCTTAAAACTAAAATATTATTATGGATAAATATAAAAAATTAATATTATTTTAATATTGAGAAAACTAGTTGGGATTTAATTTTGTATATTTCTTTTCTAACATATCTTTCTTTTGTATGTATATATGCAGATTAAAAAAAGTTCTTCAAATTAAAGACTATTTACAAAAATGATAACTAAATACGTATTAAGGTATATATTAATTAATCTTAGATTTATTATTAAAATTTAATTTTGATTTACTACAAGTAAAAGATTTTGTATATGATCATTTTAATTAGATTTATATGTTTAGATAAAATTTTAATTAACAAATTTAGAAATTAATTATTTTCATAAATGAATATAATAATAAAAAATTAAATAATTAAATAGAAATATTTTATACAAGAAAATTAAGTTCTTATTATTCTTACTACACATTTAATAAATAAAACAAATATTCTAAATTCTTAAAAGAGATATAAAAATGGGAGCTCTATTTGCTGCAAATAAGGAGGAGAGTGTAAAAAGAAACTAAATCATTACACACGCAAATAAAAAATAATAAAATAATAAGTTGTCCAATAAATCTGGTTTATTTTTTCTTTCAAGTTTCTACAAAGTGGACTTTGCGCTGAGTATTCAAGATAAACACCAAACCCACCTATATTTTCGATCCCACTCCCCAATCCCATCATTTATTACACCAAAAATTTCTTTTTTTTTAATTTTTTTTTATCAAAATCATTTTCCAAATCATTTTCCATTTCCACAGAAAGAAAAAAGAGAGGAAAAACCACTGTCAAATGACCGCCACCGACGCCAATTCCGCCGCGGCGGCGGCTGCGCCGTCTCAGTCATCACGACCAACCATAACCCTCCCTCCTCGCCCATCAGCGGAGGCCTTCTTCTCTGGCGCCGGCGCTGGAATCAGCCCAGGCCCCATGACCCTGGTTTCCAGCTTCTTCTCCGATGGCGGCGGCTCTGACTCCGACTACCGCTCCTTCTCTCAGCTTCTCGCCGGTGCCATGGCGTCCCCGCTTGCCTTTGGCGGCGCCGCCAGGCCCCCCTTCCCGCCTCCCGAAAATCCCGGCGAGAATTCTGCGGAGGAAGGTGCGCAGAAGAGCTTAGGGTTCAAGCAGAGTAGGCCCATGAACTTGGTGGTTGCTCGTTCTCCAATGTTCACTATTCCTCCTGGGTTGAGTCCTTCTGGGTTTCTCAATTCGCCGGGGTTCTTCTCTCCTCAGGTAATTGATTCCGCGAAATTTTCCGTTTTTCTAATAATTCTGAGTACTTTTATTTGTTTAAATGCTTGAATTCGATTTGGAGTGTGGTTTTCTGAGGTGCCCTTTTTCTGGATTTTGATTATTGAGTATGGATATTTACTTAAAGTATCGATTTTTATGTGAAAAGAGTGATTTTGTGATTCTGGGTTGTGTCAGTGTTCTAATTGGTGTTAAAAGCTGATTTATAGGAAAGTATTGGTGGATTCTCTTAGTAATACTCTTCGACAATTCAGATTTGATATAAAGCTTTATTATTGCAGAATGCTCTAAGTTCAATCTAGTTTTTGTTTGTGTTGCGTCAGTGTTGATGTTATTAGTGAACTGGTGTAGAGTAGTACTTGCTGAAATCTCATGAGTTTTGCAATTTTATGGTTGCTTGTATGGGTGGTATTTGCAGTCAAGTAGATATTTAGGGTTTATGGCTACTTGATCGTTGTAGGTTCTCTGCTTGGGATGCAGATTTGGTATTTAGTGTGAAACCAAATAGACTAAAGTCTTTGATATTGATGATGGGGTTGACAAAGTGATCGAATTTTGATGAGGGATGAGACTTTTGAACATTTTTAATACATATACTATTTGCTAGTGGACTTTGGTTGCACTGCCTTGATATTTCTTTAATTATAATTTGGATGGGATGATTAATCTACAGAAAAAAATAAAAAAAGAAGACAAAAAGGTTTTGTGGCTGAAATTTTTGCTCTGGATTATAATCACTGCAAATCGCTTAATACAAAATGGACTGAATATCTTCCAAATCTATGTCGAAATTTACAACCCAATGACAAGATCATGTGTTATATTGCATCATGTGTTAGTCATGATACTGGCCATTTTTCTCAGTATTATGTATCGATTTTATCTTTTTGCCTTGAGGATGGTGTATATACTGGTCTGAGGTTTTTATTATGTTTTCACTTTAATGTATACAGAGTCCCTTCGGGATGTCCCACCAACAAGCTTTAGCACAGGTTACTGCTCAAGCTGTCTTTGCTCAATCTCAAATGCATATGCAAGCTGAGTATCAGGCGCCTGCAGTAACAGCTCCCGCCAATTCATCAGTAGAGCAGCCATCTTTTACTCAAAATGAAGCTTCGCGGCAACAAGTGGTACCGTATGTATCAGAACCTAGCAATGCTCAAGTGGAAACATCAGATATTTCTAATGCTGATAATAAGAAATATCAACCATCTTCCATGGTCGTTGACAAACCTGCAGATGATGGTTACAACTGGCGTAAGTATGGGCAGAAGCAGGTTAAGGGTAGCGAGTTTCCACGGAGCTACTACAAGTGTACACATTTGAATTGCCCTGTTAAGAAAAAGGTTGAGCGTGCCCCCGATGGTCACATAACTGAAATTATCTATAAAGGCCAGCATAACCATGAAAAGCCTCAGGCAAATAGGCGTGTAAAAGATAATAGTGATTCAAATGGAAATTCAAATGTTCCCCCCAAGCCTGAGTTGAATTCTCAGGGTTGGGTTGGAAATGCAACTAAGATTGCAGAAAGCGTGCCTGATTGTTCAGTTCCTGAGAGTGACCAGACCTCCAATCAAGGGGCTACTAGGTTACCTGGATCAAGTGAGAGTGAGGAAGTAGGCAATGTAGATAATAGGGAAGAGGTAGATGATGGTGAGCCTAACCCTAAGAGAAGGCAAGTTTCTCTTTGTTAATCTTTTATCATGAAACTTTGTGTTATTTAAATTCTTCATTGTATGCTAAAGTTTGGCCTTGCAGGAACACTGATGTTGCGGTTTCTGAAGTACCTCTATCGCAAAAAACCGTTACAGAACCCAAAATCATTGTGCAAACAAGAAGTGAAGTTGATCTTTTGGATGATGGCTACAGGTGGCGAAAGTATGGTCAGAAAGTAGTGAAGGGAAATCCTCATCCAAGGTAAGCACTTTATTGAAGATGCATCTTTATCAGAAACTGAAAGTGCATTAAAGCTTGTGTCTATTGATGTCCTTCATGATATCATTGAAGATGAACTAATTAGTCCAATTGTATGAGGTGAACCAGTGAACTGCGCCATAAGTGTGACTTGTGAAAGTATAGAGCACTGGGGAGTTAATGTACCCATTGTTCACTTCTAAGTTATAATTTATAAACTGAATGTTTAAAAATGTAGTTAAGTGTAGTAGCTGGAGTTGAAGTAAAAGATAGGGTAGAGCGCAATAACCATTATTATATAAGATCTGCACATTATTAAATGCAATGAAACTCCATATCGGTGACTGTGGGTTGAGTTTTTGATGTGGAAATCAGTGTGTAATAATTTCTTACGTGATTTGCAATAACCACCCTCTAGCAAAGACCATAGGAGGTTAGCAGGGCCATGCCCCCTTACCCAAGTACTTTCTTAGATATGTTATGAACTTTTCAGAGTTTAAATCTATAATAGAGAAGTTTTGGTGACATAACAGCTCTGAACGAAGAATCTAACACAAGTGGGATTAGCAAATATATAAGACTACGAAGTGCAGTGGGTTAAATTTTGAGTAATTTTGTGCTCTGTCCATGTCCTCTAGTAGTATATTTTGTAGTCTCTAGTAGTTGAATTTATTTGGCTCCCATGTGATTGAATAAATATATGCATATGGTGGGAATTGTTCTAGATTTTATCCAAGTCTTATTTGTCGTAATAGAACTCTGGCAAGCTTAGCATAACATGTGACTCGAGGGAGTTTTCATAGGTTTCTGGAATTTCAACATAAGCCAATGTGAGGAAGGGATGATCTGGCTATGAAGATATGAAATGTTGTTTTTTCTGTTCCTTTCTTTAAGCTACTATGGTCTTGTGATGCCTTCTGACTAATTGTTTTTAAGATAAACTGGCAGAGCTTAGGTAAACTAGAAACGTAAATCTCAACTCATAAACTCGTAAATCAGTTTGGGTACCCAAAGTTGTAAACAAGTCAACTTTGATAACCTTGCTTCCACAAGCACAACCAGTTTTTGTTTGTGACTCTCCATGTATATTTCTTAAGGTTTTAAACATGTCTGATGCCAAATTTCTATAAACAGGAGTTACTACAAATGCACTAGTGCAGGATGCAATGTGCGGAAGCATGTCGAGAGAGCATCGTCGGATCCCAAAGCCGTCATAACTACTTACGAGGGAAAACATAACCACGATGTACCTGCTGCTAGAACCAGTAGCCACAACACGGCTAATAACAATTCAGCGCCACTGAAGCCGCATAATCCGGTGCCACAGAAGCATCCTCTACTTAAAGACATGGATTTTGGAAGCAATGACCAAAGACCAGTACATCTGCGTTTAAAAGAAGAGCAAATCATAGTGTAAATTCTGGTGCCAAGATCAGTTATGGAACAGAACTCACATGGTACATAATGAACTTTTCTAGAAGATGAAAGATTATAAAGAAACTGAAGGTGTATCTAAAGTTGGAAATGGTTAGTGCATGCTTTTCTCGTTTGTTTTTGTTTTGTTGTATCTTTTTGTATGTAAACACCTTCTTCTGTACATCTAAATTATGAAATTGTTACTGTATAAGATGATTTTCACACGTATGAAGATGCATTTCAGATCAATGCTGTGGACATAATTGTAATTTCAAACTAGTAGACTGTTCCTGTTACTGGCTATTACATCATTGTATAGGGCAGGAATAAAATTGAAACTTGAAAGGTTTGTGATAGCATTACATTATTGAACTATGTATTTTGTTGAATTTTGCAGAATTATTTTGCTTTATTTTGAATTTGTATTGATTGATCTATGCGGCATCATGATATGCAGGGTTAGACTGTTGTCTTATATATATGGGTTCTGAGTTTGTAAAGCTCCAATCATTGGATTTTGGTCATTGCACAGAAAATCAATATTTTTTGGTAATGAAAGATGAAATACAAAGCAAGAAACTATCTAAAAGTTAGCTAAAGATTGCTTTTGCTGGAGAAGAATCATAAGATCATTCGAAGGTTGATTCCAAATGAAATAATCATCCTGGTTTCTAGCAGCGCACTTAGCCAATAGATCTGTCGCGTTGTTTGCCGACCTCTGAATAAGAGTAACATGGATCGTCCAATCTCGATTTGAGAGTGCTTTAATGTTCGATAACAAATCATAGTGATCAACTGTTGGGCTAATGTCCGTCAGATGAATGAGATTAAGAGCTTCAAGACAGTCTGTTTCACAGATAACACTTCGAGAACCTTGATTCCAAGCCAGAGTAAGTCCATGCCAAATGGCCAGGAGCTCACAGCGCACTATATTTGTATCATTGAGACGACCAGAGCAGCCAATAACCCAAGTCCCTTTAAAATCTCTTATAAGGCAGCCAAAATCTGCAAC
>JASCZI010272299.1:15774-27474 GCA_036250425.1 Stylosanthes scabra | reverse complement strand
ATAATATATATATATATATATATATATATATATATATATATATATATATATATATATATATTCTTAACTCCCCTATGATTTATTTGATGAGAAATACGAACCATAAAATCCGAAAGATTTAATACCTCCCCTAATGAACACATACATATTTAAATAAATTGATGCTGATAAATCCAAGCCAAATAGGATTATTGCAACATGAAGTGTCATTGTGTTGACCATAGTTTAATAGCATTCTACATTTGACGGAGTCTAAAAAGGGAAAGAAGGTTTCTAATAATGTGAGTGGGAATGGGGTTGTCTAAACATAAAGCTTATTATTATGAGATCATAATCAAGGTATGGCCCTTTTAATTCTATTTGTTGGCTTGGCCGGTTAAGAAGAATCTGGATGTATGCTTAGCTTGACATGTAAAGCAATCATTAACCAAATCAATCACCCATTCTCTTTCTTAGTACCAAAGCTACAACAAATTAATAGAATTCATAGTATATATATAATAATGTATTTTTAATTAACAATATTATTATGTATTATTTTAGTATATGAAGTTGCTTCTTGTCATTTGCTCTGCTGAGTCATTTATTTTCTTTATATGTAGTTGGTTCACATCACAGATATTATTAAGGTTGCTGAACATTTACCGAAAGGAGGGGAAAGAAACCTCCTCCATTTGCCTAATATATGTACTTAATGGCTAAATTTTAGAACACATATAGCATTTGTGATTTTTTTTATATATAAAATAATCCTGAAAGAATTACTCACATTATAACCTCTTAAAGTTAGCTTTGTGGATTTTATGATGGTTATCGATCTGAGGATAAAAGTATACAATTTTAATAATATTTAGAAAGTAATTTTAAAATTGAAGTCATATTTTTTTATTATTTAACAAAATATTTTACCATTTTTTTCCAAATTAAAAAAGTACAATAATTTTGTGTAAACAAGTGATTTTGACTAACCAAGTTCAACCAAGTGTTTTATTTCTGAGCTAAATAGAAAAATATTTCGATCTCAAATAAAACTTTATTTAGGTGCAATTTTTAATATTAGTTTACACCGAAATAATATTCTATTTTGCACAGAAATAAATCACTTGATTGAACTTGGTTGGTCAAAATCACTTATTCAGATAGCATTTCCCTAAAAAGTAATTTTAAATGGTAATAAAAAACCATTACCTTAATTTTATCAAAACTACGGACACTATATAGCCCCGTAATATAATAGTCATTATAAATTTACAATACAACTAGGTATACATAAATTACCTTCCATAACTCATTCATAATTCACTAAAAATCTTACATCATTTAAAAATTAAATTCATCTAGATTTGTTGTGTTTTAATTTATCTCTCCTAATTAATAATACATTAATAATTTATTAATATTAAATTTAAAATTTTAGACAGACACATCAAAATTCTAAAATTTAAATATTGAAAGACATACGTGTAGTTATAATTAAATTTTAAATATAAAAAATTAATAACAAAATTAATTTCAAAATACTTTAGATTTAAATTATTCAAATTGAATGCACATCTATATTTTAATAACAATATATCTTCGTTCAAATTTTTTATAATATTTTGCTCATAAATATTCAAAAATTTAAAATTTAAAATTTAAAATAAAACAGAATAAATTAAAATAATCTAAAAACAATTAAAATTAAATAATTAAAATTAAATGTGCAGTACATAAATCATTACTTACCTTACTTCTTCTTTTCCCTTTTTACTATACCGGTTAAACTCACGTTACTCCCAAAATTAAACCTCTATTGAGTAAAGCCTATACACAATTTCGGATGTGTTTTATTAATAATATATGTTTCATATATTATTTTAGATGTGTTAAATTGCTTTTTAGTCGTTATAATTTTATTTTATGCCATTAATTCAATTTGTTAAACTTCTTTAGTTTACTTTAATCTTTATAATTTGGTTTTATGTCATTGGTTCAATCTGTTCCTTTATTTCAAATTTGTATTTGTGTGAATATGATTTTTTTTTCTATAGAAATGCACTGGAAACTGAAGATCAGAAATGATATTTGCTGCAATTAGGATTAAATAAATGAAAGAAAAAAACAAACACGCACATTCAAATTTGAAAATAAAAAAAAAATCAAAATTTAAAAAGATAAGAAAATTAGTTACATTTTGATATATTTCTCTCATTATAAGGGCCCACCACAAAGTTTAAGAACAAAACGTGAGTTTTTTTTCTGAAAATAAGCATAATAAATAATTATAAATTAAAATAAATTAAGTTTTGTCTCCTGAAAGTAAATTTATGGCTGATTTATTGATACATTTTTATGTATGCGTAGACTTTTCGATAAATTTTGTAACATGATGATTAATTTTTTCTAATAAAAATACATGCATAATAACTAATTTTGAAAGGTCACAATATCTTTTTTTTGATCTTCTTTTTAGAGATCAGGGTATCGAAAATAGAATTTTTAGAGGCTAAAATAATAATCCAATTATATACATTGAATTAGTTGAAATCCTAGTAATATAATTTAAAAGCCGATAATTAAATCGAGACCAAAAAAAATTTTCAATATGCAATAGAAGCTTCTGTTTATTTTCAGGCAACGAGGACAATTTATTTGTTGGACAAAAAAGGCGCAAATAATTTTATATTTATCAAGCTAAGATTCATATCATAGGACAGAGTTAGAAAATTTCTTAATCATGAAAGTTATATTATAATATGATATGAATTATCTCTTCTAGGAATTCAAATGATTAATTATTAATTGATCAAGGAAAAGTGCAACATGAATCATGAATTTCCAGCTTGTAGTGGTTTCAATTTAAATAAAAGCGTTCCGTTTTGAGTGTATATTTTAAAGTTATATGATATGATGTTAGAATGTTAGGAAAGGCAAAATGTATGTCGATTTAATATTTTAGTTTGAATTTTTATTTTTATTTGAAGTGATGAAGATCTATAATTTCTCTATGATTACATGTCCCGACCAAAATCATCAACGAAAGTTGTAACTTTTTGAGCAATAATAAATGTGCTATTCAATTAATTATGCCGAAAACATATTAGTTATTAGTAGCAGCAACAAGTCCTATTAATGCAGGCTTTTTTTTAAATAAAATAAAAAAATTCTTTATTTCCTAATAAAAATTAAATAAACATTATTTACCATTATTCAATTTTTTTTGGGTTTATTAAATAATCGGTGTAACCTACATCGATTATTTAGTACTGTGTCATGAAAGTATCCAACATCGATATGGCTTACACCTATGCTTACACACTTCTTTCACTCTCTTAGATCCTCTCCTTCCCCTCCCTTTTAAAGATCAAGTCCATCAAAGTAAATCTCTTAACTTTTCTTTATTTTATTTCAAATTTAGTTTTAATAATTAAGATAGTTAGTTTTTAATATTTAATTTATTTTGTGTAATAATTTAATATTTAGATTTTAATAATTAGTATAATTAATTTAGGATTTAATTTTTAATTAATTAGCGAGATATTTAGTTTTTATTAGTTAGTGTAATTTAGTAATCACTTATGTTAATTAGTTTTTAATAATTAGAATTGCTTAAATTTATGTTAATTAATTTAATGTTGGTATATCAAATAGTTTATTGTAAGTTAGTTTAATTTTACCTTTGATAAATTAATTAGAATTAGTTAGAACACGTTAATCATTAATCTAGAGATTATTGTAAGTTTGGTTAACCTTAGATGAATTAGTTAGAATGTGTTAATTATTAAGTTAGTTTAATTTTACATTAGATTATTGATTCTAATTCTTTTAATTACTCCGTAACAAAGTAATTTAATTTTATAGGTAGAGCATGTTATTATATTTTTTTAGTTTAATATAATTTAAATTGATTTGTCATTAGTCATGTATGCATAACCTTAATAATTAGTTTAATCCGTTTAATGTTTAATTTTAATAATTTAGTGTAATTTAGGAATTATTTTGTGTTAATTAGTTTTTAACAATTAGTTTAATATTTAGATTTAGTTTTTAATAATTAGTTTAATATTTGGTTTGATAATTAGTTTATGTTTAATTTTCATAATTTAGTGTCATTTTCAGTGTTTATTAATTAGTATAATTTAAGTTAGTGTCATATTTAGTGTTTTCATAATATGAACAATTGAGATATTGTTTTGAACAATATGGTGTGGCTTAATTCAATTAAAATCGGTGTGGCTTAATATCAATATTAATTTTTTTGTCATAGAAAATTAAAATCGGTGTAACTTACATCGATGCTTTTTAATTTCAGTCTTAGAAATTTAAAATCGGTGTAAGCTATATCGATGATGCTTTTTTTTTCTTGGAATATGAAAATCGGTTTTGGTTATACCGATTCTTCCCATGCAATCAAAGAAAAAGATTGAATTCAAGTAAATAATGTTTGTTTAATTTTTATTAGGAAATAAAGAATTTTTTTATTTTATTTCCAAAAAAAAACCATGCATTGCATATGAGAAAAATAAGAGAGGCATTATTGGAGAATTTGTGATAGAACATGAAACTGACATATTTTAAATGAGCTTAATTTTGATGTTCTAATGGTGTAAAGAATTTTACATAGTTATTCAATAAAATTTATACATTTATATTTTTGATGATATGATAACACCTGATTAAATGTATGTGTAAAACTTTTTTAATGATGCATGAAAATTAAATTCATTTTATATAAAACGAAAAGTTTGGAAATGATATTGTTGGTATTGTCGAACTTAAATTAAATCATTTCTCCACCACAACTTTGAGATGAGAAAACTATTGTCGAACTTAAATTAAATACTTTAAAACGAAAAGTTATAATTATTTTTTATAAAAAATATTTATTTTTCTCAAGTTAAGTATGTTCGTGATGTTATTGGCTTATTGCTCATGTCGAGATTATGGATAGTCGTACAAAAACTACTCTTTTTAAGTCTAATGTTCATTTTACTCCTATAGATGACATTATTCTAGACAATACTACTCTTTACAAAAAAACTAGTTGGTCTAGTCTATTTCACTATTACATGACTAGAGATTGCAAATTTTGTTCATATTGTTTGCCAGTTTTTATTGGCTTATGGCACTACATGTTGCTCTTCGTATTCTTCCCTACATTAAAGGTACTTTATTTTATGGACTTCATTTTTTTTTTCCACTTTTCTTTAATCCTTCAAGTGTATTCTTATGCTAATAGCGATGATGATTCTACTGGTTGTTACTCTACTATTAGTAATTATGGATTATTTTTTGGTGATTCTCTTGTCTCCTGGCACGCCAAGAAGCAAATGTTTGTTGCTTGAACAAGCACTGAAGTAATGTATCGTGTCCTTCTGACACCTTTGTTAAACTTGTCTCCACTATTCGCATCTCGAGGACTTGGGATTATTTGGTCTTCACCTATTAACGTTTTAGTGGCAATTACAGTGCTATTCATAATGCTCATAATGATATTTTTCAAGAGCGCACGAAACACATTAAAATTGATTGTCACTTTGTACTATAGTGTTTCCAAATTATTGTTATTCGCCTCATTTGAAAACTCTGATCATATTTGCCTGTACGTTTAATTTTTTTACTGTATCACAATATATAACATATTCATATTTAATTATTTATTTTACGTTTTGTAATGCTTAATGATAAATTTATTCATTAAAAAGGAACAACAATTCAGCAACTGAAGGATCTTCTGACTTTGGGTATTCATCATCTTCAATTATGTGACTACTTAAACATCTTAGTACGCAGCTTAGACAGTGGTCTAATGGTGGAGCATGGCTCCCAAAGAAGCTGCATCCTGAAGGCAGGGATCAATCCCCAGTATTGAGCTGAAATGGAAAAATGAGTGTGTGTATGAATGGGTAGTTTATGGGTTTGGGCATGTCCAACCCGAGGTCCGAAAAAAAAACATCTTAGTACGAAATTTTAATTGATATCATTACGATATACGTTATTTTTGTTTTATATTTTAAGTAGATGTAATTTCACTTTAAAAAATTCTATATTCATAATCTTAGTTGCCTACAATTTTATTTTATATTATAAGAGTGTTGAAATAATAAAAAAGAAGGAATTTATTTCTGCACTCAAGAGGCAAAGGTAGTTTTTTTGATTAAAAATTACTAGAAATTTTTATTAAATTATGTTATATTCATTAATAACTTAAAATATTAAATTTAAAATTACTGCTTACATGTTTAATTGTTGATTTAATTAGCTATGGTTATATGAATACATCTATTTTCTGTTGTTCTAATTTTCCCCCTTCTTTGTAGTTCTGTGAATTGCAACCAGAAAATAACAGTGTCGCCTGGAAAAAGTAAAAAGTTAAGACAAATTCTACTATGCAGATGCCAAGTTGCATCTGCATGTGTAGACGCCAGTCACCAGATATAAGCATCTAATTGTGTTACGATGGGCCAGTAGTTAAGCCCATTAGAATTACTAAGTACTCTAATATTATAAATAGGAAGCTATGTCATTGTATTGAGTAAGCAAATTAATGAATTGTGAACATTTGTTCAATTGGAGTTTTCTCTCTTTCATTTGAAGTAAAGGGAATTGTTGTTCCTTATTCATCATCATATTCAATCAAGTCAATTATCAAATTCTTATTCTACAAAAAAATTCATACAATCAAGAAATACACAACGTCTTCTTTAATTTTCATGTCTCTTAATTTTAGCTCTAACATTTGGTGCTCTCGTTGAGAGTCTTCCATGGCGGAAGATGAACTCCCTATCTTCGACGGAACCGGCAGAGGCTATGGATGGTAAATTTTAGCATGGCAATTCTGGAATTCTAGAGGTGTGTCGGAAGCTCAGAGATTACTAGAAGTTTCGAGCGCTTTCACTGGTCGTTCTTCAATATGGTTTCATCTATGGAGTCTCCGGAATCCAAATGCAGATTGCGATACCTTTGATCTAGCCTTTCTCCATCAATTCCAACCTGATATGCGACCAATTTTGCCAGAGATATGCTGGAAAGAAGTGGAAGCCTGGGAAATTGAGTGGGTAGAGATGAGAAATAAGCTACTACAACAACCAGATCCATAAACAACCAAACCTCAACCAGAGCAACAAATCACAGCAGCAGGAATTCAAGAAAAAATGGAAGAAGATCTAGAAATTAAGGACAAGACAACAACTGAACAATGCGCTAGAGATGAATTGGACGAATATGCAGAGATGTTAGATCAAGCACAGATTCAAACAAACCAAATCCAGAAACAGCAAACCAGCAACATCTCAATAATTATAAATGAAGAATCAAGAATCGTTGATCACAAATTCCAAATCCTCAACACAGCTTCAAGATTGCAGGGGATTCAAGAAGATGAATTAAAATACAAAAAACAGAAATCCATACAAAATGCAGAATCAGATGATGCGAAATTGGTTGCGTTGAACATTGGTTATGGTGATGCAACTGGTGATTTCAAAGATCGGTGCGCAGGCAAACGACCTGAACTGGTGAAGATGATTGTAGGGAATTGACCACCACGAGAACCGTCTGATCTGAGCTTGAGTACGGTTGTGCAAGGCGGAGAGACACAAAGGAAATCGATGATTCAGAGGGAACCACCACCAACCCCAATCTTGTACTCCGACACCAAAGACAACAAAGAGATGGAAGCTAGAGCGACGACGACACTTAGCAGCGGCGCTGTCAAAAAGGGGACACCGGGTGCGTCGCAAGGAGAAGAGGCCGTGAGTACAGGCGGTGGTGGGCCGAAAGCTCTGGCGTTCAGTCGCATTTTCCTTCTAAACCCGCCACCACTCATAACGGCGGTGTTTCCTTGGAACCGCGACAAGGGCTCAGCAGCGGCGGAGGGAAATGGCGCCGAGGACAGCGCCTTCGCCAAGGGGAAGGTGGAGTACGTCGTGAATGGCGGTAGCAATGCCAATATCTGCGTCGTTGCGATGGTGGAAGACGAAGCCGCAGTGGTTGGAGACGATGCAGCGACGACGGTGGAAAGGCGGAGAACACTCGTGCAGAATGGAGGGAAGGAAGAGAAAGTACTTTTGCCGGCGAGTTCTGGTGCTAGCACGGCAGGAAGCATGGACAGCCATGATGAGCAAGGGCGGCGCTGCAGCGGCGGCGCGATGACCGTTCCCTTTATTGTGAATGAGAGGTTAGGGGTCACGGATGACAGAGATAATCGCAGGAGTGTGATCTCCGATAGTCTCGAAGTCTGGTGGGAAGGCGGCGCAGGGAGAGGCGCTTGGAGAAAGATGGATGATGGGGCTGCTAGGGTTTGTAAGGTGGAGAATGAAGTGAGGGCAAGGATGATGTGGGAGTTGAGTTTCTTCTTGGGCCTAACCCATAGCTTCAAAGCCCAAATTCAGATCCTGCAGCAATATTGGGCCAACCTCAAACCATTGCATCAACACTATTGGGCCAATTATTGTTAATTGCATCAAATTATTTTTATTTGTGTTTTGTTTATGGCCTAACAATTTTTGTATGGGATCCAGGTGGAATTTATAATTTTGAATAGGTTATTTAGTAGTCCATTTATATTTCATACAATTAGTATATGTAATTAAGAGTTTAGTTGTTTGTATTTTGTTCTTCTCAACCTTGAGGACAAGGTTGGTTTGAAGGGTGCGATATTGTTACGATGGGCTAGTAGTTAAGCCCATTAGAATTACTAAGTACTCAAGTATTATAAATAGGAAGCTATGTCATTGTATTGAGTAAGCAAATTAATGAATTGTTAACATTTGTTCAATTGGAGTTTTCTCTCTTTCACTTGAAGTAAAGGGAATTATTCTTCTTATTCATCATCATCTTCAATCAAGTCAATTACCAAATTCTTTTTCTACTATAATTCATACAATTAAGAAATATACAACGTCTTCTTTAATTTTCATGTCTCTTAATTTTAGCTCTAACAAATTGGGTAGAGAAAGGTTGGAGGTTGGATAAGCTGGAACGAGGGGATATGCTATAGAATGTGATTTAAGTAATGTGAGGATGGTTAGGAATGCATTTGGGTTTTTTTTTTTTTTTTGTTGGTCATGGATCAGGTAGAAGCGCATGGGCTTGAGGCTTGGGATAAGGCTTATGGTTGGTGTGCTTATGTAGTGGGTCAATTAAGTGGAGGGGCTCTTTTTTTTTTCACCAACTTTAGCCAAGTTATTTCTCTTGGTACGAAGTTTTTAAAAAAAGATATCTATTTGGCTATTTTATTGATTCATATGTATGATTAGTCTAAATTTTTGTACACATCTACAATGTTTCAAGGAAAAAATTGTACACCATTATATTAATCCAGCAATGTTTCATATGTTTGATTAGTCTAATTTGTTTGGGCACATCTAATTGCCAATTTTCAAAGATTTATTTTCATGTATTCTTACAAATTGATAGAGGATGTGTACACATACAGTTATGGTTAAATAATTTTTAAATTGAAAATAATAAAGATATATAGAAATTAGAATGACAAAATTGCACTTATATGGCTATAACTATTTTTTGTTTTGTTTTGTTCATAACAAGAATTTTTTAGGATGAAGTTTATATTTAAAAAACCGTTGAGTCATTAGCATAAAAGAAATAAATTTATTGTTGTAAAAATAAGAAGAAAAAAATTATTCTTTATATATATGTTTTGGTTAAATATACTTATTTAAAAGTTTAACAAAGTAATTGAGTTATTTTTATTTTTAAAAATTATACTCGACATGCAAAGTTACGTTACATTAATATTAATATTGCTAACACAATATTTATTTTTGCATTGTACGATGAGCATGAATTATCAATTACGGTACACATGTATTATTAATTTTCAAGAGTACAAAAATGGAGAAAAATGTCAAACTTTAATTATAGAAGCATAATTTGAGTTAATTGATAATTGTTTGACATGTAAATTTTGTATAATTGATGTTCAAACTTGTATGATTTAATACAACAATTAATCTAGGTAACCAAGTGGTTTCATTAACCAAGTGGAAAATCATTTAACTTGCTTCACGCGCCTCACGCTTCTTATTATGACAAATATCCCTCTTCAACGCGCCAATTTCAGTTTTTCTGTTTTCATTCGTTCACTTTGTTCTTCTTCTTCTTCTTCTCAAACGCTCTCAATTTCAGTTTTCGTTTTCGATTTGAGCTTCCTCCATTGGTGATTCTTCGTCGTTCTTTCAACGAAGAAGAGTGCGTTCTTCGATTGAATCTTTTCTTTTCTGTCGTTCTCTGTATTTTTCACGTAAGGTAAGTTATAATCTGAACTTTTGAACGTTCTTTGATCTGATTTTCATTTTCTTCTTCTTGTTCTGTTTATTAGATTTCAATTTTCGTTGTTGTTTTTAGGTTTTTCGTTCTGATTTTGCGTGTTTCCGTTCTTGTTACTTTTGATATCTGATTTTTGTGGTTTACGTTGTGTTAAGATGGAAGCTACTAGTTCAGATCCATCATCAGAAGCGGATTTAGTTCGTTCACGTGAATCAGACAATACAGAGCAGGTTTGTGAATGATTTTAACGTTTTCATCACTTTTCTGGATTAGTACCTGTGTATCATTTTTTTCGATTGATTTTAGCTTCATGTTTTGGTGAATTCTGAGAGATGTTGAATTTAACGTGTTGTTTTCATTTCCTTATTATTTCGGTTGATTCTGAGTTAATGTTTCCGTTGATTTTGAGTTATGTTAGTGAATATTAGATTTGGTTTGCTTTAACCTTCTTTTGAATGTTTTCCTCGTTATTTCGGTTGATTCTGTGTTACGTTTTTGGTGGATTTTGATTATTTTTGTTGCTGATAGGTTTCAGTTGGTTTTGAATGCATAAATCTAGGGTTGAATGGTTTCTTTGTTATTTCGGTGGATTTTGATGTAGTATGAGTTATAGTTTCGGTTGATTTTGAGTTATGATAGTGGCTATTAGGTTTGGCCTGCTTTAACCTTGTTTTGAATGTTTTTCCTCGTTATTTCGGTTGATTCTGAGTTACTTTTTTGTTGGATTTTGATTTATTTTGGTTGCTGTTTAGGTTTCACTTCGTTTTGAATGCCTCGTTATTTTGGTTGATTCTGAGTTACTTTTTTGTTGGTTTTTGATTTATTTTGGTTGCTGTTTAGGTTTCACTTCGTTTTGAATGCATAAATCTAGGTTTAAATGGTTTCTTGTTATTTCAGTGGATTCTGACGTAGTGTTTGTGTGGATTCTGGTTTGTTTTTGAAATAGCTTTGTTATTTTCGGTGGATTTTGGTAACATATGTGTGTTCTTTTTTCCCAGTTTTCATGTGATGTTGATGAGCAGTATGTGCCAAAGGTTGGGATGCTTTTTCCATCACTTGAGGAAGCTAGGAAGTTTTATGCGGATTATGCTAGACGCGTAGGCTTTTCCACCAAAATAAGGAACACAAATCAGAGTAAGAAATCCAATCAAATTCTAAACCAGCTTCTTTCATGTAATAGAGAGGGGAAAGGAGGTCTGATGTGCCATTGTCGGAGAGGACAAATGCTGTATACTCTGCTAATTGCCCGGCGAGAATGTATGTTCATCATTTGAATATCATTGATTCTTGGGAGATATCAAAGGTGGTTTTGGAACATTCACATCCTTGCTGTCCAATTCAAGCAGAAATGTTTCCTCAATACCGCCTAATGAGCATGCAGGTTCGCCGGACTATTGAGATTAACGATCAGGCTGGAATCCCACT